>JBBMOC010000048.1:570280-649464 GCA_037975185.1 Centropyge bicolor
TATATATATATATATATGTATATATGTATATATATATATGTATATATATATATGTATATATGTATATATGTATATATATATATATATATATATATGTAACACAAATCAATATACATAGCTAAAAGTAATGGATAAAGCAATGAAACAACCAGCATTCACTACTTCGAGGGCAATGCAAGCTCAACCAGACAAAGAAAGAGGAGACCCAGCCTGAGTACTAACAATCCCAGGGTCATTGTGTTTTGTGTTGCTTCACATGTGCAGCTACAGATCCACCAGAGTCAGTGTTTTCTCACAGCTTCTCACTAACCCTAAGACTATTGAACAGTTCAATGAAGAACACTCCATTTTTCAATGAGTGCTTTGGGGGATGTCGGACAAAAATAGTTGTCAACCACTGACCAAAAGTGACTCCAGTTGCAATCTCAAGCAATAATGCTCAAAATCACTTTTCATTTTTAGAGTCCTTTATATCACCAAAGAAGATAAATAAACATATACAGCACAGTAAAGTCAGTCACTAGAAGTCAGTGTTTATGGGTAAGATAAGATCAACCTTTATTAGTTCCACAGTGGGGAAATTCTAAAAGTAGGACGAATAAAGGTTTAGTGGTAATTGACTTATCTCACAATGCATATGACTTCATGTCTTAGTTTGTTGCTGCAGGTGTGAAAGCAACCTAAATTTAAAATGTACTGCACATTGATGTACAGCAGTTATTCACAGTAGTGCTGAGTACATATTGGCACTATTGATGCCATGCATAGGTGCAACATGCACTTTTAAAAAATGCTTTATCATGTTTGTGCAGCACTGAGTACATCCCTCCACCTCTGTGCATTATCTACCTCCATGTTTAGAGAACACTGCTTTTTTTTTTTCTTCTTGTGGTTAAATGTCATGCATACAGTCGGTTAAAAATACCCAAACCTAAATGGTTAAAAGCTCTCGGTAACACAGGAAGGCCAATGAAAGGGCACACTCCTACATTTACATTGTGCGCCTGGGCTACAGGTGTGAAAGTCCATTGTGTTTAATTATTTACCACCCAGCAGACATTTCCCATCTCTCCTCCCTTACACTTCCTGAAAACCTACCACCCCACCCCCTTGCTTTTAAAAAGACTGTTCTCTTTTTTTCTAAATAACAGCCGGGACGCCCACTATCCTGAGTGCTTTTTTTTCCTTTACTGAAGTTGAGTTGAAGCAACAGGAGAAATGCTACAGATGAAGAATGTGTTGAAGTTGAGTTGTATCTCCAAAATATTCACTTTTTAGAGACCAGGAAGTCTGATGACAGTGTGTTTTTAGAGTGTGTCAGTAACTTGGCACACACCTTTTTTTTTGAGCTGGTAGATTATATTCAAAGTCACTTTATTACACTATATTAATATCCATTGATTCCAATCCCAGTAAATAATAAACTAACTTCCTGTCAAGACATATAAAAGCAAATCAACTCTCCTGATGATGTGGAGAGTCTGGACACGAAATTTGCTTTATATCTTATCTCTTAAGCATTATTTCACATTGCACTAGTTTTATGGTATCTGAAATTGGACATATTGTTGCTTTATAAATTTCTAACTCCGAACAAACAGTTCCTTATTTACACATTCGACATTGGTATTAATTTGGAGTAGTGCTCTTGGCTTGCTGATCTAAGTCCAATATTCACCCTCTTTTAAACTTTGTTTTCCTCTCCACCATCTCAAGAGAAAAATATCTCACTCTTAAACTGCAAATAACTATTTCAATGCACACTATTAAACTACTTCTACAGGCTGTGGATCTTCTGGTGGTTTAAAGTTAAAGTTGTAACTTTTTTCCCATGATGACAATGGTCTTTATTTTTTTTTTGCCCTCATTGCAACTACCAGGTTTTACAACGTCTTAAACCTGAATGGATGAACCTTTCAGCCACCCTGCTTTATCCTATAGAGATTAGAGAAGGTTTTACAAACCCGAGAGGTCAGACAGTTTGCTCTGCCTTCGGAGGAACATGTGATTCTCCAGCTGCAGTGAAGAAAAGTTGGACTTACACAATAGAGCAATAGCTTTAGAGGCCTGGATCCTACCTGGATCTGACCTCACTTCCTGTGGTCCTGTGCTGAGCTCCTGCATCACTTACTGTTCTTTTCCTGCCTGTGAAATATCTAATTACTGCATAAAAGCTTTTGGTTGTCGGGTTAGACCATAAGTCAGGTGTGTAACTGTTGTCTAGTGAAGTGAGGACGAGAAACATTGCGGTGAAGGACAGGAGTCTTCAGTAGATTTCAGATGAAGGTGTCCTTGAGCCACAATCCCGCCAGCAACTTAAAAAAAAAAAATCAAAATGACTTTATCTCTCGCTGACTGTCACACAAGAGAGGTGCTAGCTCTCTTTTTATTATTGATATCACAGGCGGTGCAAATATGGTTTCCTCTTAACAAGCTTGTCATTTCTTGCGAGGGCTCTGTGGCTGCAGGATGTGGACACACACGCACGCAGTCTCTTTCTCTCTCTCACACACACACACACACACACACACACACACACACACACACACGAGCTCAGCTAAGCCAAATTTCTGCATAAACACCCACGGACAAACACACGCTCGCAGCTTTCCCACACAGCCCTCCGGCACATGTGCAACCCTGCAAAGTCAGTGTAATTAGAATTCAGCCAGCAAAGCCCCACTATCATCGTCATGTTTAATTCAGTGTGTGTGTGTCTTTAGAGTGCATGAGTAAGAAGATGAAGAGACTAAAAGGGGAGGACGTTAACAGACGGGGCTTTTTGAAAGTTTATAAAAAGTAACAGAGTGGGTGAGTGGAAGAGGCAGGTGGAAGCCACTGACTTTTAACCTGTGCTGTTTCTTTTTTTTGCTTTGCTTTGACATACATCTCTCTGGGGTCAGTTTGTTTTCTTGCATTGATAAATTGGAAGATAGAATATTTTAGTAAAAACCCACCCAGCTCCCTCGATGCCTGAAGAGTACATCCAGTTGTCTATCCTCCATTACAAATGCAAAACACTGTTGGGAATCTGGGGCTTTATGTGGCGCTTTTTGTTCATAATGTAAATTTTATTCAAATGGCCTCTCCATGGAGGCTGTGTGTGATCTTCCTCCATGTGTTTGTCCATCTTGTGAATCATTGATGCCCTTAATAATTTGTTTTGCTGTTGACATGATCAGAAGCTGTCGGTCATGTGTGTGTGTGTGTCTCTCTCTCTCTCTCTCTCTCTCTGACTGCCCGTTTCCACCTCCGCTCTCCGCTTTCCCTACGTCACATATTCATGGCGCCTGTCGCCGGGGCAACACGGGCCGCGGCCATTCTATCCTGTCATTAGGATTCCAGGATAAGGACACACACACTCACTGTCTGTCTGTCTCAAACACACACACACACACACTATTACATCAGCGTGGATGTCATAGCTTGGGTAATTGGTGGAGCTGTGGTCGTCGTGAGGAGCATTTTCGTAAAAAAAATGGAAACATCGTCTAATAAAGATGTTTAAATGTGTTTCCTGGTGAGCGCGTTCTGTAATCAGCAAAAACTGAAATCAGTGTTTCTGTGGATGGGTGGAGGCCCAAACAGCTCTGCCCTCTGATGTTTAAGAGAGGACTGTGTTTTCATAAGGCCCAGTGTGAAGCCAAGGTCAGTTATTTCTGTGCCGGGTTGAAGAAGCATGTTTCTGTTTTCATTTGTCCACTTGTGTTTGGATCTAACCTTGACGATCATCTCTCACTTCTACCATCTTGTTTTTTATGATATTTTTATTATTATCATTATAGAAATTTGAGACTTGAAAAAATGACATGTCTTTTTTTTTTCTCACATAAACACATAACAACAAAGCTAAGAGTTTACAGCCTTACCAGTGGTTGTGTGAGGCTGTAATTTGGTGTAGACAGGTGTGTCTAAGCTAAATGCTAACGCTTGCATGGCAGCATGCTCACAATGGCAATGCCAACATGCTGATGTTTATCAGATCAGATAATGTTTAGCGTGTTAAAATGCCAACATTATCTTATCAGCACTAAACAAAACACATTTCAGCTTCATTTGTGAGCTGACTGGATGACTGAAAGCAAGCATTTTACAGGATGCCTCAAATCCAGCGTTCTTCATATCATACTCCTGCTACAAGAGAACATGCACATTTCCCCAAATTTCAGATCACAAGCTGAATTTACAATTGTTTGATTTGACGTTTGTCATTTAGCAGGTGTTGACAATGATGCTATGCTGCTATATTTCAGACATACGAGTGGTATGTCTCACTATTACATAACTGCAGATGTGTTTATCAGGCTGTTAAGACATCTGATGAAAAGAGTGAGAATGTTACTATTGCAACTACAACTACAGTTTATTCTCCACTTCTCATCGTTGTTTACACTATACTATTTATACCACACTCCTACAAAACATGTTGTTTATGTGGCATCATTCAAAGCAAAAATGGAAGTAATCTCTTTTTGCAAAAAATGGTCCCATATCCCACATATTTTCATCTCTCTGCACTGGCTTCCTGTATGCTCCATAGTATATCATGAACCTTTTGCATCATCACACCACGTGCCGAGTTCTTAGGTGTCCAAGTGTACCTCGGACACGCTTTAAGACTTGGGGAGATCATGCTTTCCAGTCGGTGGCCCCAAAGCTTTGGAACAGTAAGGTTGAGGTCCTTGGACTCTTATGTCCCTTCCCCTTGTATATTTTATCTGGTATTTCATCTATGTTTTATTTCTATTTGATTTTGCTTGATTTGATTTCTCTGACTGTGAAGCTCTTTGTGACTGGTGTCTGTAAAAGGTGCTTTAAAAATTCACTTGCTTCCATGTTAGTCTGTGCACTGAACATTGCAAGCTCACCCAAAAAAATCTTTATTGCTGTACCATTTCAACCTTCGGTGACTTCTTCATGCTGCTTTTGTCCTGGATGTGCACTCTATCCACCTTATTCCGTATGTGAGATCTTCACCGTGTGCTTCCTTGAAACTGTGTCGATCAGTGAGCTCTTTCCCAAAGACTGAAACAAAAGCCTTATCACTGCCCAAATCCAATTGACTGTGCGGCTCAGTTGAATGAAGGATCAATATGAGGCACGCCCATTAGCCTTCCACTTCAACTCTTTGGCTTTTAAAACTGGAGACGCTGCCAGATGAAGCTCTGTAAATAAGAAGACCATCATATTGGCCCTTGAAATCCGGGGACATCTCAGGGGCCCATTAAATATTATAGGGGTCCACCTCAAGGTTAGCCTTTGTTTGAGTTAACCATGATTTCACTTCCTAAAGGTTAAGAAATGGAAAATGAAAATTTGAAAAATGAATGAGAAAATGATGCAACATAGACGAATATCTAGCGGGATCTTACCCTGTCCTTTGTCCTCCCTGGCTTTTCAGGCACGCCCCATCATCTACGCTCATTCACTCCAGAAGGGAACTCTTATGTGTTTAACTAAATGCTACAATGACAGTGTGCGGATTGCTCATAGGTTTCGATCTCCACCCTGCTGGTATCACCTTACATATACAGTGTGTGCAGTTGTATTAGCCTGTGCCAGTTCATCCTTATCAGCAAAAATGTTCTTAGATGCGTCGAAATATTGCTGGAACGGCTCCACGGGTCTGAGCGAGATCCGCTTCTGGGGTTGTTGACACAAACCATTTTGGAAATGTGTCTCCTCTCCCATCCATTTATCAGTGAGATAATCCAACCCTGATAGCACGGGAAGACTTAAACACACACTCACACATGGCTACAAAGGGCTTACTATTACTGCGGTGACTCACACAGTCTTGAGACATGGCAGTGTAAACACAGATTTTGCGCTCCTTGCTGCCCACGCCGCCAGCCTGAGCTGCGAGCACCGACGGCCTACACGTGTCAATGAGTTTCCACAGTTTATAGCAGAGTTGTGATACTTGACTATTGATGGTTGCAGCACTTGAAGCATTTCCACATAAACGCTGAACTTATTTAACCTTATATGTGATGAGACTCCTACACATGAGCGTACACATCATGCTCTGACTCTACTGCATGGATTGCAGGGATTTTCAGTGGGTGCACTGATGTTTGAGCTCAGGTGTGCACCAGGCTTCTACTGAAATATTTTGTGGCACCGACAGCCTGAAGGTCTCAAATTTGGGTTGGACATTGTAGGATTGAATCCCTGCACCCAACAAATGTCTCGGTTTTCCATCCCTGTTTAAAGCTCACTGAAGGCAGTTTCCTGCTAAGGTGTGTTTTATTGCTGCCGACACGCACCTATAATTACTGTGAAGAATGTGCTCACAGGTGTGATCACTACGCTGCACCATCAAAAGCTAATGATTAAATAAAAATCTAGTCTGTTTCAGTCAGGCGGAACTTCCTTCTTCTTCTTCTATACAGAAGGAGGGTAGTGATGAGTGATTGTAGTGTTTATAGTTGTGGCATTATTGTCTGCCCAGAAGTGCAAATCATTACAGTATATAATAATAGAAAACCACATTTTATGGTGCTGTAAGTTTCCGTCACTGTTGCCCAAGTGACATAAATTCAGCTCAAAAATGTCTTTATCTACCATGGACGGCATATTTAGGTTGATGCATTGTTGTGATTTGAGGTTTAACGGTGCTTCACAGAGGTGATCTCTCTCTCTGAGATTTCTGCCTCCACCAAATACAATGGAGATGAATGGAATTTCCTCTGTGGTCAAATTCAAGGGTGTAATTTCCACTGAATATGTCTGCCTCAGTTTTCAAAATCAATTTCAATCTATTTATTTGTTTATTTGTTTTCTTGATTTCTCCCTGTGCTTCATCTCTCAGCTTACATATAGCCGTAATGGTGAAGGTTGCTTGAGGTCGTTTGCAGCCTGAAATAAAATACCTGTAGACATTACTCAGGGCTGTGAAAGCATTTGTCCTCTACATTTTTCAGATTAAAAAATATTTCATCTCGATTTTTTTAATGATTTTATAAAAGATACGAGAATGAATCACAGTGGTCCCTGTAACGTCTGTCACTGTGAAAACTTGAGAAATTCCTTTCACCTCTGTTGTTTAGATATAGATATATACTGTGTTGGTGGTAAGATATTGCCTCGTCATCTGGACTCCTGCATCTTGGACTTATTTTTGTAGTCCTTTTGTAGGTCTGTGTGACTTCTACCTACACCAGCCTCATACATCATAACACCCGCCCTCCATGACCACACTTATCGATTCCTATAAAACCACTATATCTCATTCATTATTTGGTGTTGGCATCAATGCTGAAGCTCCTCTGGCAGATTCCCCTTGCTTGCCGTGTTCATGCTGATCCAGAACACATCATGTATATCTCAAAATCTCTTTGCTATATATAAAATATATAAAATACTGCTTTTTATTCTCGTCAACATGTCAATGCTTTTTATTCTAGTTGACTTGTTAATATTTTTTTACTCTTCTCATTTACCTACTTTTTATCTTGCTGCTGTAACACTGCACATTTCCCTGTTGTGGGAATGATAAAGGAATATCTTATCATATCTTATAAAAAATGTATAATCCTGTTTTACCGGTGCAGCTGTAAAAGGTTGTTCAGTGGACGAGTTTCTATTCATGTCTTTTAAATATAGGACGTGATAAAAAATGGATAAAAGAAAAGAGACTTTTGAAGTGTGATATGAATACCTTCTCCATCTGATCATTACTGATGCACCCACCACTCATCCCTAAATGAGGTCCTCTGGCTCACACTAGTTATCCCAATTTACCAGCATATGGAGAGGTGCACCACACGCTTTGCTTGAGTGCATGTAGGCTTTGTTATCCATGTCTTTAAGAGCTAATGCAGCTGCAGCTTAAGTCCCTCGCCGGTTCATTGTGGTGCCGTTCTAATATTATCTACCTGGCTGGAGATTAGCTCTAATCAGGCATCTGATCAGCCTCCTTCAGGCAGGTACACGCCATTAGTCCTTTTAGAGGACTTTAACGTGCCATATTAGATTCAGTGTTTTAGCAGAAAAGCTGATATCATTTATGTCATTTAGAGGCATCATATGCTCTTCTGGGCATGCTTTGTACTGTATGAGCAGGTGCACACCCAGCACCAACACAACACACATCACACCCTATGTCACCTGTCGCCACTGAGATAAATATAGCAACACATTTTAAAGAGTTGCACGCCCAGTCAGACGTACATCATGCACACGCAAACGCTGCACCCTCAGCCGTTAAGCGCTGCGTTATTGTGTCGCAGCTCCACTGTAACTCAGCAGCTTTCGAGTTCAACCCAATCAGCACTGCCAGAGAACTCGCCCTTTGTGTGTTTATGTGTGTGTGTGTGCGTGTCCATTCAGTAGGAACCACTTTCCACCAGACGAGGACACGCCATGCTGGGTGGCCTGGAAAAATTTCCTGGCACAGCTCCCATCTCGCCTATTGGCCGAGGCACATTCATGAAGACATAATCTCATCTGCTGACTCTCTTCTTCCTCTGTCCCTCACTTCTTCTTTTGTCTGTCTTCCCCCATGTCCCTTTGCGCCTCATACAGAACGTATACACAACGAAAAATAGACGTGTTGAAACTCTGGTGGAAAGAAATTATGAAATACATTTCTGCAGAAATATAGTCTAGTCGCTCGGTGTCTTCCCCCGTCTGATGTCTCCGTCTGGTTGTCTCGAAACTGCTGCGGCAGCTCCCGACTCTGCAGACAACTGCAGTCCTGACAAGTCGTTTTCATTTTGTATTCAGCTTCAAAACCCCTGTTTTTTTTTTCAGAGCAAGCAAAAAAAAACTTATACAGAGCTGGAGTGATTCTACTAGCTGCCTGAACAATTTGATTTTCTCGCAAGAATTTTTTTTCTTTTTCTCTGTTTAAAAAAATCTTCCCTCCCATTTCCTTCTCCCTTTTGGATTCTTCAAAGTAGCCACCTTTTGTCTTGATGACAGATTTGCACACTCTTGGTATTCTCTCAACCAGTTTCATGAGGAAGTCACCTGGAATGGTTTTCTAACAGTCCTGAAGGAGTTCCCGTATGTTGAGCTCTTCCTGGCTGCTTTTCCTTCACTCTGCTTTCCAGCATATCCCAAACCATCAACAGTGGTCATGTGATTAAATCGCCAATGGTGTCACCAGGAAAGCACCACAGTCCTCCTGTCTCGCACAGACCAAAGTACAGAATTCCACTTGTCTAATGTCCATTCCTTGAGTTTCTTGGCCCAAGCAATTCTCTTTGACTTTTCCTTCATTAGTAGTCTCTTTGCCCATGAAGGCCTGATTCACACATCTGAACATTTGATGTTGAGATGTGTCTGCTTCTTTAAGTAATTTACGTGGGATCTAATGAGAGGTGCCGGTAATTATCGATTTCTGAGCCTGATAACTGTAATGAACTCTTGGTCTTCCTTTCCTGGGGCGGTCCTCATGAGAGCCACTTTCATCAGAGCCTTTGATGGTTTTTGCAACTGCACTTGAAGATCCATTCAGAGTTCTTGAAATGTTCTATACTGACTGATCTTCATGTCTTAAAGTAATCGTAGACCTTTGTTTCTCTTTACTTGGCTGAGCAGTTCATAATATGAATTACTACAGTGGTTGATTAGGACTATTTGCTGTAGACCAACACTACCTAGGCACAGCACAACTACTGGTTGACAGAATGGCAGTAATATGCAAAGTTATCATCAAGGCAAACAGTGGCTACTATTGCTTTGTTTGCTTGGTTACTTCATAGTTTTCATGTCTTCAGTATTGATCTAAAATGTAATCTCAAAACCACTGAATGAGAAGTTGTGTCCAAACTGAAAGTGTTGGCTATTTAATCTAGTCCTACACATTGCCCCATATGTTTAACCCAGATACCAATGCTATCTTTTTTAACTTAGGTCAATAAGTAACTGTGCCTGTAATATACACATTATCAATGAACTCTGATTCCTTGGCTCTCAGCTTAAGATTAGAAGGCTGTAAGTGAAAGAGAAGTATCATGATATTCAAGATTTCTTAGATTTTATTAACACTGGCACAAGATTTTGTTTTTTTATGCAACAACAGATATACAGTAAAGCATACCAAAATATATTGAAATGATGAGTAATATGTTGCATATGAAGGTGTTGTCGGTTTATTTAAACTGTCTAAACCCACATACTTGCAGGACACAATTTGAAACCAGTCATACTGGAAGACTTGCTACATGAAATGGCCTCTTTGTAATAGCAACACTACACTCACAATAACCTGCTAAAAGAATGCAAAGCAAAAAAACCCAGTGTTTTCCTGAAGGTGAAGGAGTTGGAGGTCACCTCCTGAATAGGATTTTCAAGAGTGTTTTGAAATGAGGTCGCATGTTGCAGAAAAAAAATGTCCTATCATTTTATTTTAATGCGAGCTGATGCAAAACATTCACTTCTCCAGCACAAGTGCACACACATACACCGATACGAAGTCAGGAATTAGTCAGTTGTCGGTGGGCTGTCAGTGGCACGGCTTCCTGTCTGAGCGCCCTGTAGTGAATGAGCAGGACAGCAGGACTGAGTCTGGGCCCCTGTTGGCCCGTCCCACAGCCTGAGGACAGAAGACAAATCACTTCTGGCTCCATGATGCAGGCTTTTATCACAGAGATGAAAAAGACCCACAACTGAAGCTCAGACATGAGCAGCAGCGGGC
Organism: Centropyge bicolor; assembly: GCA_037975185.1. Taxonomy (NCBI): domain Eukaryota; kingdom Metazoa; phylum Chordata; class Actinopteri; family Pomacanthidae; genus Centropyge; species Centropyge bicolor. The sequence goes on from JBBMOC010000048.1 coordinate 580,929, forward strand.
TGGGGGAGGCCCTTCATATAACAAGCTCAACGTTGTGTTACCCCAAATTTCTTTGCTTCCTCTTTATTCTCCTCTATGTTGGTTTAATGCTGCAGTTAAACCGCTAAAATGAAGTCAGAGAGAGGACATGGACTGAGGCATTGCAGAGGAGTCTAATCTAACAAGAGTCTCATGAGTGGTGGGAGACCAGACAAAAAGAAAAGTGAAAGACAGTGAAAGAGGAAGCGAGCCCAGCAGCTAGCCTGATTTATTGATGGGCCCGCTTTTGGTATCCAGAGACTTCCTCTAAGACAGGATGCCAGTTTAGCAAGGAAACACTTTTTGTGGTGTAAGATTTAACACAGGAACTAAAAAGGAGGTTCGGGGGGCTAAAAATAGGCTGAGGCGAGGGCCCTGTTGGATGTGGTAACATGGTGTCCTGGCAGAAGAGTTCATGGTACAATATTTGAAATGTTTGAAACCACAAGAAACTGTCAAATGAAATGACAGAATGTAATGGAATAGAAATGTCAAAGCTGATGTAGCTGAGCATTTTGAGAGTAAAATCCAAAAAAAAAGGTAGTATAACATTAAACAACTTCACATCACGTGACATTAGTGAGTAGTTGGTTGGCAGGTTTCAGTTGTGAACGCTCCTTGTTTAGTTCACAGTTCGCAGACTGACCTGTGAACCCTCGTCCCTCTCCACACTGCTTCCTGATGTGGAAGTCTAACAATACAGCTTCCTTATTGATAACATTATCTCAGTAGATGTAATTATTTCTATGAACATTTTTATCAGCCATAATAAGATACAAGCAACTGAATCATCAAAGTATGATTTCAGATGGAGAATGGAGATGCTCAAATGGATTTATTTCCAGATATTTTGAACATTTTGAACCTCATCTGTCATTTATCCTCAAATGTACAGTTTAAAGAGAGACATTTGTGACTGATTAGAGGTGGTGTCCCATTGATCCTTGTCCTGGATCTATAGATTCTGGTCCTGAATCCATGGGTCTTTGTCCTTAGTCAGTCTTCTGTAGATCCACAGCCTTTAATTATTGGCCAACATCTTCAGTACATAGATCCAAGGAGCACTGTGTATAGACCTGAATCTATATACCCTTGTCCTTGTCCTGTGGGCCATCTCATCTATAAACTCTTGTGCTGAATCTGTAGGCCCTCCTCCTTAATTCATAGACTATCCCAATAACTCTCATGTTGATTCTATAGAACCGCATCTTCTGAATCTGTAGACCTTGTTTTAGTCCATATACCTTATCTTGTGTCTTGAGTTTGGAGACTCATCTTTAATATGAAGACTTGCGTGTGCACCCTTTAGAGCCTCTATAGACCCTCGTCTGTAATGTGCACTACTTCCTCCTGAATCTGCAGACCTCTGTCCTTCATTTGTTGACCCCCGTCATTGGTGGTCTGTAGACTCTTATTCAGCATTTCTAGACTAATTTCTTATCTGGAGTTTAGACTCTTGTCCTCAATCTGTAACACCTCAGTCTTCAAAATCTCAAATTCTCATTTTGAATCTCATGATCCTCCACCGTGATCTATAGACTTTTATATACAAACCATTGTCTGTTGAATCTGTAGACCATTGGTTTTGTAATCTACAGAGCCTCATCCTAAATCTGCACACACTTGTTTTACATCTATATTCCTTGTCTTGTCTTCATTGTCTATAAACTTTTGTGCTGAGCCTCGAAGTCTTTCGTCAGTCGTCGCATCAGATCTTGTTTAGATGCTTCAGAAATGTTTAAAATGCTACTGTATCACTCTTTGCTTTTTCATTGAATGAAAATACCTCCTATCATAACAATGTTTTTATGCCATACACTAGAAGAGTGTTGATTTTCTGCATGGAAATGTCCATAATGAATAAGAAAATGATAGTGTGCTAATCCAATACTTAAGACTTCGAAATACACTTTGCCTTAAATCCTAGAAAACTGCTTTAGAAGGACTGAAACACATATGTTCCAAAATCTCCCCACTGTCACAGACCTCAGCGTGATGACAGAGACAGACCAGAAGAAGTCATAAAGGATATGGAACATGCATGACATTTTGAAATTGAGGTTAGGCGTGAACCCTGACTGGTCTTGAGTCAGAGGTGCTGTTGTTGGCTTGTGGCCTTGTGATGGAGATTAGGGCAGATTTAGATCATGGCCCGCAGAGTAGATGGAGCCAGGTACTGTACGTTAAGAGCAGTCAGCTGACGGACAAAACTACTCTTATATATGTGTGTGTGCATGTGTGTGTGTGTGTGCTGTTATCTCCATAGCAACTCAGAAAAAAAAATAAAGCCATCTTGAGTTTGAAACGCCTACATGTGGCCAGAACACAGGAATGGTGACTTATTATAAACCGTTTATGGTCTTTCTGAAACTGTTTGCATCCGGTTTGGGAGTGCCATGAGAGAAGAGTGCACTGCAAAATGAAATCTGATGATAGTAAGTTTTTTCTTTTCAAAAAGTGCCTGAGAAAAGTTTACAGAAACATAGCAAAAGTAAACAGAATATAAGCAGAAGAAGAATCTCACCTATAATATTTAGACAGAAGGATTCAGGTCTAATTCAAGGATCAGCTTATGTAAAAACTGACAAATGTAGCTGTTCACAATCGAATTGAATTCCCTCCAAATGTTACAGTAGCAGCTTGAATGATATCCTGACGACCGTGTTGCAGCAGTAACTTCTCAGAGAACCTGTCACATTCATCCTGTAAAAGTGGCTGAGATGTCTCCTTTGAGAATAGACGCCAGTCAGTGCGCTCGCTGACAGCTGAAACCACCGAAGTCTCCGGTCGCGGAGTTGCCATTCACGTTGGATTACACGGCGCGGCAAAGTGCAAGGGCCCCGTCTCACCCCACGGATCCATGTTTGCAGACCACTGAAGCGTTGCCAAACAGACATGTCTTACAGGGAGCTCTCGGAGACAATCAATCACAGGCTCCAGGCTCCTGCAAGGAAGCCACCTGTCCCACTGAGAGAACAAGCAAGGCAGTGTACATGAAGATAGGCCTCAACAAACTGCACCCGGCTCAATCACAATCAAAAGCTCTGTTGAATAAGTTATGAGGTAGATGGTTCGTGTTGAGCTAAATTGGCATTACTGTAGTATTGGCCAAGGGCTGAGACATGTGACGGTGTTCGGTATGGATGGTTCAAACAAGGAGCAATGAGGAAGCGATAACCTGTTAATGTTTACTGCGCTCATAAAAAGCAGCTGTTCTGAAGGAGAGCAGTGCCGGTGTTATGTCAAAATCTGTGCTCTGAAATGAGAAGATGTGTGACGCTTTTAAATCTTGGCTGAGACCTGTAAAGTTTGGTTTCTCTACCAGACAATCCAGCAAGCAAACAGTCAACAGGGGGTTTGTTTTCTGGGTAAACACATCTGGCTTGTAAAGTCATACAACTTCTGAGGGCCCCTCGGTTACAAGGGCCCCTAAACAAATTTAAAACGTGAACTCAAAACGCATTCTTATTCTTTCTTTCATCTGCCTGTAATTAAGAATGACATATATCATTTGAGCATTTAAAGACGTAGCCTCTGTTTTTATTATAGTGCTCCCAGTGATACCAACACATGGAAATGAGATGGCATTTTAGGATTGACTCCAGGGGCACAACAACAAATTTTCGGATTAAATAAAAGAACACGAAGAACCAGGAGCTGTATTTTGTTGCCTGGAACATATTCACAGTGGCAAAATAAATTGAAAAAATATCGAAAGTCAGACTGAACCAGAAACCTGATATAGCTCAAAAAGCCCTGGGTGCTCAGCTGCTGGCTCGCTTTGGAAGCAAAATGAAAGTAATTAAAAGGCTCTTAAAAGTCACAAAATGTATCAAAGAAAGTTGTTGCTCAGAAGGTGCAATGATGGCAGAGGGGTTCTAGGTTGAAACCCTGTCTGGATCTTTGAAAACACAATGTGTCTCTTGTACAAAAATTAATTTAGTGAAAACTGAAGATGAGGAAACTTCCATTCTTTATTGTCTCCTTTAGTTTTATTCCAGCTTGACAGGAAAAAAAATCAAATCATCCCTCAAAATCATAAACAGGATCCTGCTCAAGTTTACCAACCACAACCAAAATTTGCTGGCATTTGGGAGGTGTTTCTGTCTTAATATGGTGCCAGTAAAGCCAGATTTAATATGGAGGCAGGGTAGTCATTTGCCCATTGGTACTATTTGTGTGTTTGTTTCTCTCAGGCTAGAGTGAACAATTTTGCCAAATCAAAGCAGAACAATAACATGTCAGAGATAATAGATCATCACTTATTCTTATGTTTCTTCTGTGTCTCCTCCAGCTCAAGATCTCTTTCAACGAGTCGAGTCTCAAGAGTACGTACGAGTATCCTTCAGAGAGCAGCGTGTGGGACAGCGGGGAGGAGGACGAGGAGGAGAAACGGGACGACAAGGTGGCGGACGAACAGCCGAGCATGGTGGGACGCATCCACATCCCTCGACCGAGTTTCACCAGCTCGCCCACGCACACAACCAACACCAATGGTGAGACGACGTGAAGTGAGAAATTTATCTGAGGAATGCACAGGTTGGATATTCAGTTTTAAACCCACTAACAGGATTAGAGTGTCTGTCACTTTGGTCCAGACATCACTATGAATTTCCTGAAGAAATCCATGATCCCTAAAGGATGATCCCTAACAATACTTTTGGTGGCACTCTAGAGCAACTATTAGATCAAATTTCTTCATGTCCACAATAATGTATTTTTAAATCAAATATTGATATTCATGGTCCCCAGATGAAGACTCTTCTAATATGTTGACTGGTGAGACTCTTTGCCTGGAAGCAACCCTTAAAATTTCTGCTTGTAATACCAGAAAAAATGAAATTCTGACAGGATTATAATTTAATTTGCAGAGCACATTCATACTCCACAGAGGATGAACTCTTTCCATTTTGCACATGATCTGCAAACTTTTCTCTATGGACAGAAATAATTACAAATCTCTGCAATTAAATGTATTTACGTAGCGCTTATGTAAAAGCAGTGTTAGCAGAGGTTTTCTGGGACACATTAGAAAAACAGAATAAATAGTGAGGAGACAGTGAATATCCCCACTGAGGGATGATTAAAGGAATATCTTATCTTATAAAATTGGAAGCGCTGGCTGGAGGAAAAAGCAAAACATTTAAAGGAGGATAGTTTTGTGCAATGATGAGACAAAAAAAATGTTGATATAGAGCAGAAACAACAGCAAATATTTAATGTAAAAAAAACTTTATGGCGAGAGTTGCCACAAAACAGCATCATGTAGTTTACTTTTATTTGGCACAAGGATGTTATGTAGTGATGGACGTTCTGTGTGTACAAGACATGAGTGGAAACAAGTATTTAAGGGTATCAATTTTGGTCTATGTAAGCTATATATATATATATATATATATATATATATATATATATATGTCCTCCAGTTGTTGTTCGGAGAGATTAAGCAAAGATCTACTTCTCACTCTGCAGCTCAGCACTTCCTACGATGGGCCACTGACGACCGAATAAAAGGATTAGCGAGGCAGTGGAAGAGGAGATTTGATTGTATAATTTCTAATCAGTTTACATACAGTAGCCCATCCCTTAACACCTGCCTTGTAAAGCTGTTAACGCACAGCTTAAGCTCAGGCTGAGTCACAGAGGCTCTCGAGTTGTTTTTTTTAAAGACATTTTTGGGTTTAGTCTTTGTGGTGTTTGAAATATCTTTGTGTGCACCAACCCTTTTCATCATCAGCTTCAGAGTTCATGCTTCCTCTGGCGTTTCCAACCATAGAAAATGCACATAAAACTGCTGTTTTCCACTCGTCAAGATGATACCACTATCCTCATGTGCATGGTGCCAGTGTAGCAGGACAGACATTAAGTATGATGACAGAGACCCCTACTGGACAAATTGTGAACTCATCAACGTGTACTTTTTATTTTTGGTTTGCCACCTGAAAAAAGGGAAAGGTTAAACACATTAGTATATGGGTCTAAAAATAAAGTGAATTGAGGTTTAACAGTGGCAATAACACATGGAGAAAAAAAACACAAATTATGTCTTTTATTATCTGCAGACCTTTCCAGCTACGTTCCCAAGCACTCTGTGGACTTCAGCGCCTGGCAGGAGCACAAACATGAAGACAGTGTTTACCAGGAGGACACCACTTCCCAACAGACACAGATGACAGAGGAAGTAATGGTGAGAGAGAGCGCCTCCATTCATCAAACTCAAAGCTGTTTACACGCTCTCTGTTTTAGAGTCGAGCGTTTCTGTTTAAATCTCCAGCTATCGTTTGCATCATCTCCCACTGTTGACTCTGTCTTCTCTATTTTACTCATACATTTTAATGATATTTAATATTTGTCAGAAATATTGGTCACCAGTCTCTGGAGCCCAAGGTGACATCTGCAGATGTTTTATTTAGTCTGACCAACATCTGAATTTGTATGTATAATTTCAATCCCGACTAGCAGGAAAAGAATCTTTAAAAGCCTTAAATTTTAGTTGATGAATGCTGTCAGTTATTACTGAAAATTAAACAAAGACAAAATTTTACATTTCCTCCTTAGACACATAAGAACAGAAGGACCTCATTATCTTATTTTACACAGAACATGATTTTTTTTTGTTATACAATGTAAACACCTCTCCCATTTTAGAAGACCAAGTATTAACAAATTAAGAAACAGAAATACTGACAAGATGGAAAAATCTGTATAGTTTGGGTGGAAACGAGTCACAATTTTAAACTTCCCATTCTTAAAGTATATAGAAAGTTTAGCACACACTTAAATCACAAGTAGGTGTAGGAGGATATTGCCATAAGAAAAAAATATCAATTCAGAAACAAGAGATAATAAGAGGAAAAAAATGTTTCATGGCATCAGCTTTCAAGTTGCTGAGCACTTCAATCCTAATGTTTTAACCTTGTATTTCCTCCTCAGCTCACTCCAGCAGACAGCTCCTCCCTGTCTGACTATAGCAGCGAACCCGCTCTTTACTTCTGATCAGTCGGACCAATCAGCTGTACAGTAGCATCACACCTGTGGGACCAGAGTGCAGCCAGAGCCCAGCGGGGTCCGTCACACCCGGGCCTGGACTGCCTCCAGATCTACACTCCAGCCGTCTCTAAGCACATCTTCCTGATCAACACAGGAAACACAATGGTTTTTGTTTTGGTTTTTTTGGGGCTGATTTCCTGCCACGGTACCACTGCACGCCACGTTATCAACTGCATATCAGAGCAGAACAGCTTTTTTTGTCAGGTGGCCAGTGTTTTATTCCCACCTTCGTCCTGACAAATCCAAAAGCAGCTGGACTGTCTTTCCCCCCCTGCAATCCTGGACAGTTGACCTGTCAGCCCTCCCTCCTTCCTCACCAACGAAATGTCTGACTGAATCAAAATGTCATTGTCAAAACCTAGAGAGTCTTCCTCTCCAGACTGTGGAAGAAGTTTCGCCGGCTTTCACCTTCCTCCTGCGATTCTCCGCTTCGACGTCAGCTTCAGGTTGTTTTTTTTTGGAAGATGTTGACAAGCGAAGGAGCTGAAAGCGAGTGACCAAACTCCTTAAAAAGAACAGGATGCCGCCAGTGCCCATGTGTAGGTAACGCCAAGGTGAAGTTCAGTGTTCGCATGGAAAAATGTCATTAGGACATCCCTTCACTAATGTAGGACGTGGAGGACGTGTCCGCTTGTGTAGATCGCTGGCAGACTCAAACACACAAAAACAAAAACAAAAAAAAACGGTGAAAGGGTGCCACAATTGTAGTTATTTGTCTTTTTTTTGTTTTTGTACCTGCATGTTTTGATTTCAGCCAACGGCTCGGTTGGTTCTTTTACTGTAAAGCTTCTGTATGCCTTTTTAGTTTTTGTATCTTTTCTGGCAAACTATGCTGTATTGAAGCTGCTGGACGTGTGGTAGAAGAGTCTTAATGGTAAGCAAACTTCAACACAAACTCCCCTCTTTGTGACGAGGGAGGGGAAAATATGCAGCCCAGGGAAGATTTCTGTCAATCAGCAGCAACTCTGATCTCTGATTGAACGCTTGAAAAAGTGACCTTGGCCAATAATGTCTGTATGTCCGTATTGCTGGTGACAAACAAAAATCATCATACTGTAGAATGTTTCTGTATATCTATCAAGGTATCTGTGTCACGTTTATCAAAAAGCTGTTCGACCTCCCGACACCTTTTTTTTCTGGCTTCTCGTGTATTTATTCCTGCTTAAAGTTGAAGTTTGCATGTCTGAGACCTGCTCGTGTACAAAAGACTTTTTTTTTGTAAAAGACAAATTTGCTGGTGTGGAAGGAAACGAACAGGTGCAAAGAGCCGCCACCGGACGTTTCTTTCTTTGTTATTTTCCATTCGGACCTCATGTACTTTCACATTCCACAGAGAAAGAAGTCGGTCCATTGAAGAGACAAAGGCAGCAGTGATTATGATCATTCATAATATGGCGTGTTTGTGAGAGTGAATGCAAGATCGTGTGTGTTTGAAAAAATGTTTTTTTTTTTTTAAATTAAGATCGTTTTATATACAACAATGCACCAAGTTTCCAGATGATTTTTTTTTTTTTTTACTCATAATGCCAAGCAATTAAAGTGTTGCTGTAAAGGCCTCACATTCATTCTTTATGCCCAGGATCGACCCTTCGGCCAGTATTGTTGTACAGTTTCCACCATATTTTCATAATGTGTTTCTTACTCCTGTCATTTTTTTTTTTTTTTTATCTCTCCGATCAGATGAAATTTGTTCAGTTGGATTTTGCTGTTAGGAGATGAGACGTTTCGTCTTGAAATGGTGAATTTCGGGATTCTCTTTTTCGTCTGGAGTCTTGGATGTTAAATGTGTTTGCACTGTCATGCTTTTAGCTTTGTTTTGCACCTCATGAGAAGGAGCAGAGTAGGCGACAGAGGAAATGTGCACTTATAAGAACAACGAGTCTAAGTTGGAGAGTTTTGTTTCGAACAGTAGCCACTATTGACACCTGCTTTGATGAGATCAGATTTACCTGGGGAAATTCACAAGCATTGATTGTAACATACAGTACATGAATAAGAATTCTGAGCCATTGGTTGGCAGAATAACATTTTCTAGACTGCGGGTATTGATTTTTTTATTGAAATGAATAATGTTTTGGAATAGAACTCTTCAATTGTACGAAATGAATGCACTGCCGATGAATGCCATGTCCACTTTTTTACTGTTTGCCACAGCCTTGCATCAAAAGTCTTATGATTGTCGGCCTTGACGCTGTGACCACAAACCGTAGCCCAAGTGTAGTTTTCCACACGGGTCCAGGGCCTGAAGTTACCACAAAAACACTGCTCTAATCCTTCTGTTTACTTATTGTTATCGGCCAGTTGACCTTATGTGTTCTATGGTGACTTTAAAGGACCGTACACCAGTGAGTGCTTTTACATGCTTTAGCCCATTTAGTACAAATCATATGGACTTTGTAATACTACTCATTCTGCAAACTGGAGTTAAGAAGTTTGAATGTATTTTTTTAAAAACATTCCAGATGTCAATTTGTTTTCACTCAGTCTCGTATGGCATGAAAATCTACTTGAAGACTCTTAACATACAGGTTTAATGTTGCTTGACTTGTATAAAACATCACTGTGAACATTAGGTCCCATTATAAGTGCATCATAATACAACAGGGCTGTGCATCTGTAAGTACTGCAGTCCAGTATTCATCCCTGTAATGTACAGTGCAGACTTTTCAAATTCATCTGCATTTAAACTACATGTGCAAACACTGTGATGATGTAGGGTCACTATAATTTAACAGCCAAAAATGAATGCAGACTTGATGTTCACTGTGAGGGATTACATGGCCCAAGCAAGATTCAAGAGTTCTTTTCATACCATGAGGAAATGAATGGAAACCAAGAGCAGCTTGATACTATAGAAAAAAACACAAAACTGTTTGGCTTGAATATGTGAAGTACACATGATTTGTAATTAAGGAGCTAAAACTCCCCGAGCACATTGGTGTGGTTCTTTAAGTGTCACTAGGCCCATAAACAGCCTCACTTGGACCTGCTGTGGAGTCGTAGCTAACGGTCACATGACACGCCTGTGGAGCCATCTGTGGTAGCTGCTGCCTTCAACGACCAAAACCCCAAAGAGGACGTCGACTCTTTGTGGGAATCTTAAGCTCTCTGTCTTTCTTTGAAGTGAAGGACCAAAAAAAAGGCAGAGTGAATTGTGGGAATCTCCACTGACCGTCCTAAATGACACCAGCGAGAACTTTTCTGACAGTCATTACTGAGACACAGAGACACACAACTTGACTTCTGAAGCGTACACGTGGTCTCTCGCCGCCGTGTTTTCTCATCTGCCTCCTCCTGTTGCGAAGTGAGCAGCTTGTATTGGTCACACTGTAACGACTCTGTGGTAGAAGCTCCATCTCGTCTCCCCCTTTATTTTCCCCCTCGTCTGTAAATCTACATTGCAGCAGATGTGCTTACTGTATAAAGTTATTGTCAATGATTTGGGAAAAAAAAAAAACAAAGTGGTGTCATACTTGTACAAAGGAAAGCTCAATAAATAGAAGACTTGAACAAATGTAAATGATGTTTCTTTGTCATTTCAGCTTTTCTTGAGATCTGACAGACAGCAAGTCAAATCTTGAGTTGAAAACTGGAGATAAAAGACTTCAGATTCAAATCTCCTTAAGAAAAACAAGTTTTTGTTTTCACAGCGTGTATAACTCTAGAAAGCTGAAAAATGTTGTTGAAGTCAGTGTTTCCAAAATCTAGTGCACATATGAAAAATCTGCCCTGATCTGTTTTGTTCAAAAGGAAAAGTCATAGAGGTGATAAGAAACATGTTTATTAGGATAAAAAACTTACATTAAATCAATCAAATATTTTACAATTGTCCAGAATGGAGGATAAACTGTTGAGTGCTGTGGTCAAAACGAGAGTTCAGTGACCTTTTATTGCCATTAGTGATCTTTCCTCCGGGGCTCTGTGGCTTTACTGAGGTTTCCTGCCTCCTGCTTCAGGACGCTCAGAAGAGACTGGGAACTCTCCAAGATCTATAGGTGGAAGAAAAAAAAAAAAAAGATTAAATATACTGCAGGTGCTTAAAAAGAAAGAAGTGAAAACATGACCTAGACGGCGTGCAGCCGACAGTGCGGTGTATACTGTAGAAGTAATTTAAAAAGGGGGCCAGGTGCTGCAGACTGTCTTGTTGTTTTTTAATAAGAGCAGCTTTGGAGTGTTTGTTTGCAGTGATTAGTGTGAGTGCTCAGGGAGTTCAGCGTCAGCAAGTGGGATGTGCTTGTGTGAGATGAAACTGCAGCACAAGGACAACATGACTCTGAAGTAGAAAGCAAAGAGGAAGAAAATGATGGTGTACCAAAAGCAGCAAGCTCAGTTCATTAGCCATTTAACAGTACAGATGGAGAAATGTGCCAAATGCTGGTGGAGCGTTCCTATATTCATTTTAAGTGATGTTTTGGCCGATCACTCAGTGGTGTTGTGGGTATCAGGCTGTGCTGTCACTACTGAATCATGTGTTGTCCAACTACGATCACTGTGTATCTGGTTCCAACAGACTCGCCAGTGAGCACCGTCTCTGCTACTTCAGTATGATGTAGTAGTACTTTATCCCTAACGCAATTAGGATTTTCTTTCTTTCAATAGATGAAAAATTATGAAACCTCCATTTTTCAACCTCCATTGGTTCCACATCTCCTGGATTATAAAAACCAAAAACCCTGTAACTTATTGTGGACTAAAATGGTTCAAAAAGGTTAAGGGTCCCATAATTCCCATTTTTTTTATGTTGCTGAACAACAGCTATGTATAAGACAGACAAGACACTCACCTTGGTGTACGCAGCCTCGGTCTCTGCGATGGTGCGGTCAAACGTCGCACGGGCGGCGAGTCTTTGTGTCAGGCTGTCGTTGACTCTGCTCAGCTTCTCTGAGAGGATTCGGATGTCGTGCTGCAGCCGATCCTTCTCCTCTTCCTCCTGCTTGATCTGACGGTTCAACTCTTCCCGCTTGGAGTGCAGGTCTTCAATACCTGACGGAGACAAAAAGCTTTACTACACCAGAGCCTCATTCAATCAGCTTAGGTCAGTGATGAATTAGCCTGTGTCTGTGTGATGGCAGGGTTGTTACTAGAGAGTTAATCAACAATTTGGATAAAAAGTTATCATTTTTAAGAACTTGTCAAGTAAAAATTATGACCATTGTCCGGTTGAAGCTTCCAAAATTCATTGTTTTGCTCTGTTTCATTTCATCTTAAACTAAATATCTTTTGGTTGTGTTGGTCGGACAAAAACAAACTCATTCAAAGGCGTTACCTTTGATAAGATAAGATCCTTTATTAGTCTCACAGTGTGAAAATTTACAGAAAACAAAATGAGTTTTATTAGAATTGACGCTTAATCAAAAAAACAGTCAAAACATTTATTGATTAAAAAATTCTTGGTAGTCACAGCTGTAGCACGCTACAAAATCATTAGTATTAATATCTGAGGTTAGGGCTTCACAATTAATCGAATTCTAATCACGATCACGATTTTGGCTGCCACGATTAAATTAAGATGATCGTCGGCGATTTTAACATTTAAAAAGCGAGCTCTGTTGCATGTCAAATCAAGCACTTTCTCAACCCAATAGTCAGCCAACCACCAGGGGGCGACCTATAGGTTAGGGCCTCATTACGCTGCCTAAACAGCAAGCGAGCGAACCCCGCAGCAGCGGCAGCTACAAATGATTAAATTGTGAGAGAGTGCAATGTCGGGAGGGAGCAGCAGGCAGTGACAGTGAGGAGCCGCTAGTGCCTCGTAAAGGAGCAACATCTACTGTTGACCCTTTTCCACTGCGCTGGTGCTAGTGCTAGTTCGGAGCCAGTGCCTGACTTAGCACCAGTTCTTCGTGTTTCCACCACGTAAGCACTGGCTCCAGGTGCTAAAAACCGGTGCTTAACAGGCACCAACTCTTCGCTGGTCCAGAGCTAAGCACAGACTACGTCAGGGACTGGGGGCGGGGTTATCGTTAGTGCCGGTAGCCAGTTTCCAAATCGCAATTGCGACCGGCTTTCGGGCTGGGACACACAAGCGGTAATTTGTGTTCGTTTTCGCCAGGACGTCCCCGGTCCGATCGCAGATATATTGAACTGACTCCACTAAATCCCTGTCTGTGCCCAGCGCCAACCCAGACAACCATAACAGCAACTCTGCACCGGGCGACACCGTATCCATCCACCTCTCAAAGACACGCTGAAATAACGGATGCAATAAGGCCGGTTTCCTGTTTGTTTGCACTTTATAATTGCATTTTGCAATAGCATATTTATTTTTTTCCCTTTGTCTTTGGGTGAATTTTAGTTTATTGTTTGACTTATGATTATTTTAAGTTTCAATTTGAAGACTTGTTTGTTTTTTGTTTTTTAAAAAGTGCAATAAAAAGGTACGTTTTACCAAACATAATGAATAATCGTGATTATTAATCGTGATTACAATATTGCTAAAAATAATCGTGATTATCATTTTGGCCATAATCGTGCAGCCCTATCTGAGGTTAATGTTTAATGGCTTGACTTTGCTTTAAAACTATAAACTAAATGTGTCAATGAGTGTGTCACTTATGAAGACAAACTTTAAGTTTAGTTTGAAGGTTATATAATATAGTATCCAACCTTCAAAAGGAGATCTGTTGATTTGCTTTCTTCTCAGAATTGAGAGATTGTTAGAGAGAATATTCAGTTTCACTAAAGTGGACTACAAAGGGTTAAAGACTGATTTCCAGCCAGGTGAGAGCACCATGCACAGGTTAATCAGCTTGGATAGTAGTATCCTGTTTGCTGGGTAAAGTAGCTGGAAAGGTCGAGAACTAAATCAGTCCAAGCAGAAATCACAGGTGTCTGGAGTCCTATCAGAGTCAGATATCTGTTACAATACTGCACAGTGAGTACTGTTGAAGACAAAGTTAACTTTACATGCAGAATCTATAACATGTTCTCAGTTTGACAGACAGACAGTGAAGTATCGCTGTGGTTTGAGTGCGAACACCAAAGCTGTACCCTGCAGTTAAACAACAGCATCACACTATTTACAATGACTACTAATCCATCAAATCAGTTATCGATAGGAAAAACTGATCACTTACACTTGACAAGTTCGTTGTTGTAGGTCTGCAGAGCGGCAGCTTGTTGGGTCATGATGGATTTCAGCTAACGTCCGCCTGAGCTAACTCACTCTTTCACATTCAACCAGAGAGAAGTTAAGCTAGCTGCTCGTTTTCTAAACTCTCGCTAGCTTGTCATCTGAGTTCAGAGCTCCAGGAGTCAAACATGCGACCAAAGATAAAAACACCTTTCCTCACACAACTGTTTTAAATGAAGTGTCAGTATATGGGGGTTTTCCCGGACAACCAAACACACTAACGACACCGTAAACGATTCGGACCGACAGGCGGCTCACGCTGCTTCTTCGTCTGCTACATCGAGGTGCGTCACATCTTGTTCGCTACTCTTGCGCCCCCTGCTGACCGCTCCCAAATATTCTCTTCTGAGCTGCCTACTTCTATTACCCAATAATTACTACATTTACAAGTAAAGTTGAGCCTTCAAATGCTTAGTAAAAGTAGTCCTACAGCAGTATTATGGGGTAGACGCAAGTATATTACTAATAGCAGTCTACTCTGTTAAGATGAATGCATGAACCAGTTTCAGTCAGTTTGAGATATAAAACATTTGTTGAGATTTTCACGTGATCAAAAAAAATCTTCAATAGTTATTTTACTAATATATTACCATATACTACCATTATTTACCCATTGACATTAGCTGCTTTTTAACCCTCATTCAAAAAAAATTGGGACGCTGCGTAAAACATACATGAAACAGTGATCATTCATTAATCCTTTTTGACATATACTCAGTTGAAAGCAGCACAAAGACAACATATTTAATGTTTGACCTCAGCCTCATTAGTTTTTGTAAATATCAGCCCCTTCTGAATTTGATGGCAGCATGTTTCAAACAAGTTGGGACAGGAGCAACCAAAGACTGTGAAAGTTGTGGACTGATCCAAAAACACCTGGCTGGGTCATTCCACAGATAAACAGGTTCATTGGTAAGAGATGATAGGATCATGATTGGGTATGAAAGGTTCATCCTGAAATGACTCAGTCGTTCACAAGCAAGGTTGGAGAGAGGTTCAACACTTTGTGAACACACTATTGTATAAAGGAGATTAATACACGGACTCAGGAAAAGTTTATAAAACTGTGGTCTGTAAACACAATCTATTTGCAAATGATAGCATTCTGTTTTTATTCATGTTTTGCACAGTGTCACAATACTGTTGGAATCAGGGTTATATTTACATTTGTCTCTTTCTTCTTCACAATTAATGATGTCTTTTGTCTTTCTCCTACAGTTACTTTAAGGGAATGAAATCAGCGCTTTCCACCTGCCAAATAGGCCCAGAGGGTAAATATTGTCTGTGGCAGGCCAAAAATATTCAGGTCACCTGCCACCATTACTGATCGTTTTTCTTATATTCATACATATTTTTAAGAAGTAAGAATATTCAAGGATTAAGATGACATGATGACATGACTGTTTTGTGCTGTTGGTTACCACTGACTCAGTGTTTACAGTTCTAAAGTCTTCTACATCAAAGTGACAGGTGAGGAAACAACAACATTTCAGACCTTGATCATGAACCAATGTTTCCCTTTTTTTTCAGTTTGTTCATGGAAACCAAGTAGTTCCATTCCAGTCATGAAGAAGGGAACAAAGAGAGCACATGAAACAGGCATCAGGCAGAAACACAGGTGAGAGGAAGAAGCCAAACATTTGGACAATATAACTGTTATAACTGTTAACTGTTATTAGGGAGACTAGACTAAGCAAAGGAGGACACCTGGTGGTGTAACACAGACACAGCAGTGAGACCCAACCAAACAGTGAAGGAGTAACAAGCTATTTTCAAGATGAATTAAGAGCGAAACTTCAACCTTTCCCTTCTTTGGGTGAATAATCCAAAGTGAGTTCATAAATTGTTGAGAACATTTTTCTTTTCTGCAGTTTTATCTTTTTCATATTCTTTAAACGGTTACTGGTTTGACTGATGTGGCTTTTTAAAGGTTTTCATGGTCATGTTTATATTTGTGCCAGAAAGATTTCCATCAAAGCCTGAAGTGTTTTCAAGCCTCTGATGATGCTCCCAATGATGAAATCTGTTCTTCAGCACTGTCATGGGAAATCCTCTTCTTTGAATCAACAGAAAGCTCAATATCAGTTATTGATGCAGTTTGTGCAGGATGTGTTCACTTTGCTTTACTCAACATTTTGAGTCAGTGTATGTTGTTTAATGGTTTATTTAATGGGTGCTGCAATTAAACCAGGTTTATCTCAGTAGGTCAGCCCTTTCATCAGAAATTCTGTTTTAGACAGCAGATTTGAATAAACCAGACTTAAGTTACTGTGGAAAAGTATCCCTTCAGACTAGTTCTTTTAAGGCTGGTTGTTAGCTGCACCTCAGACTTAACCTGATGCGTCAAGGTGTTACAATAATTCAGCACAGTTTTTACTGCTGTGTTTTTAGTAGCTTGATCTCTAAAAACAAAATTATTGTCATAAAATAGTAATAGAAAAACGTGTGTGTGTGTCCCTAATGCAGAGAAACCAAATGAGGACTCACAGCAGACATTCTGCCTTGTCACAGAGCGAATAGTACAGTGTAACTAAAAGCATTAACAATGGCTCTGTTGTATTCAAGTGTCTCAGTAAGTCATGACAGTGTCACAGTGAGACAGCATGAACAATACCAGGACCCTGAAACTGAAGGAGCTACATGGAGTTCAGTCGTCATTCATTTTATTATTTACACCTCCCTACTGCATGTCAAAATGTCTTTGATTAAAAAAAAAACTTGAAAAAGATCTGTGTGTGCAGATAATTTATTCTTCCACTGTGAGGCTAATAAAGGAATATCTTATATTATCTAACCTTATCTTATTCTTATCTTATCTTATCTTATGCATTAATGCAAACCAAATGAACATTCATGCCAGTATTCCTTAAGTAAGTCCCTCCAAGCTTTTATTTTGATCCAGTAGTTCTTTTCATTTCTCTATTCTTGATCTTTTCTTTTGCCACCAATCTGTTGTAATTACTTTTAAGCAGCTACTCTCAATGGCCTGAGTAAATATAAATGGTAAATAATATAAATAGGCTGTATAATAAATCCATTTCAATATCAACTTTCAAGCCAAAATGGATGATATATCGAAAGTAATCAGAGGATTGAAAAAGTGAAAATGTACAATTCCATAACTGGGCAAACTGCTTCTGCTACCGATGACCATATGATAAAGTTGAGAGGTTCAGAACAGCGATTTTTTTTTTTTTTTTTTTTTAACTAACATTGTGAGATACCTCTCCTTCAGTCACTCTTGCTGTGCTTTATCGTGGAGATGGTGTTGTCAGACGGTGCCCAAACTTCACTGGGTGTTTTTCGACCCTTAACTGTAACACCCTCCAGTTGGCAGGTCGGCAGTGGTGGTCCTGTCTTGCTCCAAGATGTTGGCCAGAGCCTGGAGTACCTTGTCGTGATGCCACCTGTATCTCCCTTTGCTGAGTGCAGTGTTGCAGCCTGACAGGATGTGGCCCATTGTCTCTTTCTTTCCACAGAGCTTGCACAGTGGATCATCTCTCAGCCCCCATCTATACAGATTTGCCGGAGATGGTAGAGTATCATACGCCGATCTTAACAGAAAAGAAATCCTGAAGGGCTCCAGCTTCCAGGGTTTGGTTCATGAGATTATCCTGTTTGGGAGATCCCACCTTGTCCAGGCTCCCTTGGATGCCAGTTTGACCGCTCTTGCCCTCTGGCTTTCTTCCTCCATGTGTTGCACTCCCACTTGGATCATCTCTCTTCTCTGTCCCCGCTCTGTCTGCTTCTCTTCATTGTTTGAAGTGGGTGTTTCCAAGTCCATAACTTCCTGTGTATGGGTTCCCTATGATGTCTTTCAACTTAAGTGCACTTTCTTTGCCAGAGAATCCTCTGCTGCCCACTTGCACCCAGATCTTGTCTTCACACCTGCACTTCTGACCTGCTCATCCCTCTTAGTACACCATAGTTAGCCTGCACTTTGCCACCTTGAATTCTTTCACCACAGAGGAAAATGGTAACTGAAGCTGGCCGGATCTGATGTAGAGGCCAACTGACGTGAAGCTCGGAGAGATTCCAAGTCACCTTGGACGTGCTTGTTTATTTTCCTTTCCACTCCTTCCACAGCCTTTAATGGCACTTCATAGATCATCAGTAACCACATCAGTCTTGGGAGGAGGCCGTGCTGGTACAGCCAGGATTTGAACTTCCCTGGTAGTCCTAATTTCTCGATCCTCCTCAACCATTCTTCTGCCTGCTTTTCAGGGTTGGCTACATTGTTCCTGTCCCTGAATGAGTCATCATGCCTCTTTCCCAGGCATTTGATTGGGTTGTTCTCAATTGATGGAATTACCTCCCCCTGGACTTGTAGCTCGAACTTGCTGGTCACTTTTCCTCTCCTGATCACCATGCTCCTTGACTTCTTTGGTTTGAATGACATTCTTGCCCATGATGCCAAGTCCCCCAGTGTCCCAAGGACCCCCTAATTTATCAACATTAATATCTCAATACAAAAATTCTTAATTCAAGTAAATGTCCTGCATTCAAAAATACAAGTCTATATGTATGTATGTATGTGTGTGTGTGTGTGTGTGTGTGTGTGTGTGTGTGTGTGTGTGTGTGTGTGTTGCCTTCTACCACCAATTACTTCATCAATGAACACATGCTGTCGCTATACATGCAATAACTAAGCCATGGTGTATATCATTCTATAATTCCTAATAAAAATAACTATTGAGGTCAATACAGAACCTGTGTTTATTTGTTCAAGAGCTTCCTGAGTTTCTCAGATACTCCAGCCACATATGGAATGTGTTGTTCTTCCTCTTTCTCTGTCTCTTGTTGTGGTGTAGGATTTCTTTGAGGCACTTGTGCTCCTGCTCTTGACGTTCTCTCAGGGTCTGAAAATCCCATTTGTGTTCAACATGATGAGAATCAAAGAATAAATTATATTTGGCTGTGTGGGGTTTTAGTAAACTTTCATGTCAAGGATTTTATGTGTCCTCTTTTGTTTGCACTGAGCAGTCAAAGGAAGCTTTGCCATCTCTCCTCCCATGTGAACTTGATGTGGCTCTACTTAGTCTATATGTTTGATGAAGCATTTTTATTTTGCCCCAGGTGTCATTCACATATCTGAACCAGTGGTTAGGTGCTTGTGCCTGCAAGAAGCTTGGGGTTCTCCACTTCCTCCATGTAGAGGTTAGCCACAATGGCAGATACTGGTGAGCCCACAGTGCAGTTGTACTTCTGTCTGTGCAACCTAGTTGTAATTCAAATACTAATACTATCAAGGCCGAGGCACAGGCTGATGGTAGTTCTGTTGCCTGAAGTGTTGTCTTTGTACAGGATGTGCAGGTTTTTCACTCCACTCCCCAATGCCTCAGTAGTTGGTATACACATCTGAAGAGTGAGGTAGCATCATGAGACACCATGGTTTAGTTTTAGTGCTTGTAGATTACTGACAAAGCCTCTGGAGTTTGCGATGCGGTTGCAGTGTAACCAAAGGAGCTAAAATACTTCATAGGTACTTGTCACTGATGTATGCTCATACTGCTGAGTGAGAGTCCTTCCTTGAGTCTATACATTCATGGGGCTTCTTCTGCACGGTGAAGACAGTGATATAGTGAGTAATCAATGGCTTTGTCCTCTCCTAACTGTAGTGGGCAGGCTGTATGACCTTTTTTTTCTGCGTTTGTCTATTAGTGTCATTGAGTAATTGATCGTTTTGGGATTGTCAGTCGGCTGATAGCAGGACTGTGCACATCCCCTAAATCAGCCAGTAGGATGGTGACATTCTGGTCTTTTCGAAGAGATCACTTTCTTTCTTTCTTTCACGGATTGTGAAGACTCATTTCTGATGGCTGATTCAGTAGCTTTAGTTATACTGGCAACCATTGTCGTGTTACTGCTGGGCATTTGGTTAAGACATATTTCTCTGGTTGGTCACCTGTTTACCTTTATTTTGGTCCAGGCCTGTTTTTCATAATTTGTGCCTTTGAGTTCTGATGAAGGGAACTCTTAATGCTACAGCATACAATATTTTAGAAAATAGCGTCCTGCCAGCTTTGTGGCAACATTTTGGGCAACATTTTCCTAGGTCAACACAACAATTCCCTTGTGCACAAAGCAATGCAAGTCCATAAAGAACTGGTTTTCCCAGTTTGGTGTGGAGGAACTTCACTGTCTTGCACAGAGCCTCAGCCCTGTCGTTGACTGCGAGTCGGGCCTTATCGCCCAACATCAGCGACCGATCTCACTAATGCTCGTTTGGACCAATGAAATCTCTGCATCATGGATTCAAAATCAAGTAGAAAATCGGTGCCATTTTCAGCTGTCTACATTCTCTTGGCAATGTGCAGTAGTATTTTTAAAAAAATATATATATATATTTGGCTCTGATCTCAACACCATCTCACAACCTTGTTTAGCAAAATCACTGAAGTTAACAGTCCCCTCTCAGAGGATCAGTTATCCTTGAATGACCTGTCAGTCAATGCAGGTGGCTGATTCCAATCTCTGTCTCTGTCTTGAATTCATTGGTGGCAATAGTCGTGTTTACATCTGGATAATGGATTGTACATTTAAATCTGTAAAAGATGATTGTGCTACCTTATGTATTATATATGTAAGTATTATATCTCTGTCAGTATGTTTGAATGCTGTAGACAACTTCTTGTGCTGTCTTCTGTAAATCTTCTTTATAATTGCATTACTTGGTGTCATCACATAATCCACCTCTGTGTGATCTTAATATATGAGGGTTATATTATGATTGTTATTAATTAATATTATTGCCAATATTACAATCATTATCCAGGTGTGGTGTTACGCCGTCTGCACATCAATAAACGTGACGTCATCAGCGAGTGGGCGGAGTTTACGTCCAGGCACCATGGCTTCGGTTGGACCCGAGGTGAGTGTGTGAGCCTGATCTACGCCGAGCTTGTTGTACTTTCACACTGTTATCCGGGCCCCCGGGAAAGTGTTCCGTCCCGGCAGGCTGAAACCCGCTCGGTAAACGGGCGAGTAATCGGTGTCGACGTGTGGTTTGGTCGTAAAGTGCCCGCTGCCAGCCTGGAGTCTGCTGCTTTTGTTGCTGGACCGGAGGGCAATTGAATGTGCAGGAAGATGCTGCGCCCCGGAACCTGAATGATCGGTCCGGGCGCGGTGCAGGCTCTGCTCTGGTGTCTGGTCATTCATGGTCCCGGATCACGTCTCTGTCCCTGCTTGTGTCCAGCTTTAGCGGTTCAAAATAAACTGCGGATTGATGTGCATACGATTTTTAGCCGACATTATTCACGATGTTAGCTGTATCGTCTGTCACCGGCTTATTGGCGGCTAATTTGTGCACTGATGTTTAGCTAGCTGCTAGCAGCCGTGCTAGTTAGCAGCCTGTGCACACTTTCTCAAATCCACATTAAAAACCTGATTGTCGAGGTGAACATCTTCCTTAAATGAGATATACTAGTCTCTATGTAAGGTGGATTAATGTGACTAAATGCTCGGCTGAGGATGTTATGTTGATTAATGCTGTGAAGTCTGTTAGCTTCATGGTAATTGATGCAGTCAAATGAAGGCAGCTCACATTGGCTGTGCTTCTTCCAGCCTCCAGTGTAAACATATGGCGCCAGCTCTTAAACCGGCTTTGATGCTTTTTGCATGATTATTTTTTCACATTAAACTTTCATCAGGATTTTTTTTCTCCTGATGCAGCCTTGTCTTTGTTAGCTACCTGCAGTTACTGTCGGTCGGAATAAAGCAGTCGATTGCTAGCTGTGACAAGTTGCATTGTTGTTTTCTGAAGGCTTCATCAGTAAAGATGAGCTGACTGAAGCGATCGCTTGGCTACAATATGACACAGAAGTGCACAAATGCATCAGACATTCAGTCTTTGTTTCTGTCTCTTTTTGTGAGAGATGGGATCCGGTGGTGTTCGACAGAGGTCGCTCGAACAGCGTCGAGATGAAGATCTGCTCAGCTGAGCTCAGAGTATTGAAGCAGAGCAAAGGAAGGTGTGGGGCTCTGAGCTCTGCAGCCACTTCCGTCTGCAATCATAACTTGGTGTTGTGTGACATGTTGGTCCATTTTACGCACATACAATGGGGTGGACTTTAAGGATTTATTCACCCTTACATTACATGTCCACATCCTCAAACGCACATTTCTCCATTGTTCTCTAGTGGTGTACAGGTGCAGGTAGTTTTAGTTATATCTGTTGAAATGCTTAATATCTGCCTCTCCTGAAAAATGGATTTTCATTGTGCTCAAACCTCTGAGAAATGACATCTCTTTTGAAATCATGTGTATCAAATCCTAACTCTCAATCATCAATTTTCACTTTTAACTCTGTCGACCTAAAGTAGCATTGACTCCAGGTTGCCTGCATAACATCACACAGGTGTTTCTCATTTCCTGGTCACTCGGTGTACAGTGTGCATGTATGAGTTTTATTCAGCATTCAGTTCATGTGTTCAGACAAGAGGCACAGAAAGGAGAAGAGGTTTGGTTGAATGTCAAGCAGTGCTTTGGGCTCCTGTAGTTGAGGTACATTGTTGAGGTAAAATTATTGGACGTGTGACAGGTACCACCCAGCTAATGTCTGCCGTGGAATTGTATAGGTATGATGCCACATGACTATGTTTAACAAACTGAAAATGATCACAAATACTTTGTGACAGTTGCAAAAATAGGCATGTAGAAGACTTATTAAGAATTCATCTTAAATGAAGGCATGTGTTTCTGAGCAACCTACACACACTGCACACCCTTACAAAATGTCCAGCCAACACTGAACGGGCAAAGAAGTAAGCCAATTTATAGCCAATTCCATCTTATAGGACTGAACTGCGTTGTCTGTCATTACTGTCATCGAGACCATAGAATCTGTTATCAGATCTTTTATCGCATCTGTTTCTTATGAGCAAAGAACAGTGTGTAAAACAATTAGGGAACAGCTTCTCATTTTCATTTGGCACTGATCGTTGCTTTTGCTGGTTAAAATGAACGATGCAGGTCATATCAGCTTTCACTAATTAACGTTAATCTGTCAGTAAGTTGATGACGGGCCAAAGTGAAACTTGGCTGTTGTGTGGTTAAAGTGCTGTCTGCAAGCTGGTGTCTGCACTCAGCCACACATAATTTGTGAGGGAAGAACCTCCTCTCTGTCACAACACAGAGCAATCAAGCTTCTTTTTGTATTTCCAACAACTCTCCTCTCTAGTAAAATGAGCAGATTACATCCCGTCAATTTCAGGAGTCACATTCCCTCAGTTAACCTTTGATTCACAGCACATCAGTAAATTCAGTTTAACAGCTGCAGTTTTGAACCAGGACCTTCAATAGGCCATTTGGATCAACAAGCTTGTGAGAAACAAGATGCAAAAGATTTAGTAGGATAGAGCTGTCAGATACATTTAAGTATATTAAAGTATTGGACAGAGGCTGCGTTAGAGTTTCTCATTGTTCTTCTGCTGAAAAGCATCATAAGAATTGTGCCATAATCTAATCCCTGTCATTTCATTTTAATGATAATGAGACATAGATCATTTAATGGCATTTAATTTTCAAAAACCAATGGATCACAACTACATTTAATATCCAGAACAAACCTAAAGATGATGCATTTATAAGGAATAGATGAACAGAGACACCGACTGTGCGTTCACAAGTGTTCTCAAGTCAACACCACATGAAGCAGATGACGGATTTGGCCATTGTGTCTAAATAGGCAAATATGAACAATGCAGTTTTTTACGTAATCAGACAATAACAACTAAAATATAAATGTACCACAACTAAGAAATTAAATTGAACTCCATTGACCTGCTGTAGTTTTCTGAAGTCAAAGCTTCCTCCTGGTCCACATGGGTTTAAACATTTAATGTCTTATTAGAGGCAACCTGCAATTTCTTTATGAGCTTTACTGTTGCCACACGTTGACAACCCTCGAAGCTTTTGTGTAGCTATGGTGACTTTTGAGATCATTCAGTGACAATTTTTGCATCATCTTGCACCCTCAAAAAAATCTGTTACGTGAATTCCTGCTCCCACCAAACCCAGTAATCCTGCTTACCCTAACATTGCTGCCATTAGTTTGCTTTGCTGGCCAATATTACTTGCTTGTCCTTGATCCTCCATGGCATCATTTCCAGTTTTCACCTTGTTTATCAACCACGTTACAATCATTATTAGGCTTTCTGAAGAAGCTGCCATGGCATTTTGCAATAGCTAGGCTATGTAGAGATGTAGCATACCCTTACCATGGCTAAAGTCAGCTAGACAATGAGGTCATGTCATCTAATCTGTCAAAACGGCCATTCAGGCCTTCCATCAATATCAGATATTCGCTAATGCAGCCCCTGATATCTGACTGCTATTGCAAGATATCCAGGACCAAAAAAATAAACTGTAACATCCCTGGCCAGTATAGTCAAAAAACTACTGAAAACATGAGGGTATGTTTTACATGCTGTAGAGAAGATGGAGGGAAGTGACTTGTAACTGGAAAATACTGAACACTATAATTGGGTCATAGTCACCTTTCGAAAGACAAAGCTCTGGAGCAATTGCAATGTTGAAAGCCTTGGCACAAAAGATTAAAGGCCTAAAGCTCCAGCTAGCAGTCCCTAGAGGCAGCAGTGTTCATCACAACCTTAATTATGGAAGGACCATACCAAATTATGGGGCAGTTGTTCCTGAAGCAGCATCCCAATCTTCATTTCAGGCTAATTGGATGAACCGCAGAGTAGTTATTTACCAAATCAATGTCCTTTTTCATATGACAATTTCTCCATGTTTTTGAGTGCACTATACTGTGTCTAAGATCCTGTTCTCTGCTGGAGGGATACTCACTGGTTACCAGTGGGGCTAAGTGCTTTTTCGGTACTGACAGAAATGTGTCCTCAGCACACAGAACTGGAAACTCTCAAATAATTAAAGCTGGCATTAATTGTACAGTCAGAACATTTAACATTTATGAACCTTGGCTTTTGTTAAATTAAAAAAAGGGATTCTTCTGAAAACATATTTATTCCTCACAGTAGGTTAAAAGATGTATTGTTTTGGTATCAGTCCTGAAACTCCGCTATGGTATCTGTAGCATTGTTCCAGATCTTTAAATCTCTGCCCAAACCGTGGGCAGACGTTGTTCAGCTGAAGTTGGCTTATCTGTTGAAGCACTTCAAACATGTCACCCAAATTTGTTGATTTTCAGGCAACTTTTCACAGCTTATTCAGACTGAAGCAGTAAGTAATACTATTGGAATGTGTATCTCTGCAGATATATGACCATACTTAGTCT
This sequence comes from Centropyge bicolor, assembly GCA_037975185.1. Lineage (NCBI taxonomy): Eukaryota > Metazoa > Chordata > Actinopteri > Pomacanthidae > Centropyge > Centropyge bicolor. The sequence continues at coordinate 606,386 of JBBMOC010000048.1, forward strand.
AAAGCCTGACGCCCATTAACTGGTAACTAATTGGTTATATTTGTAGGAAAAAATGCCAAGTTATGCCAAATACAAGAGGTTTGTTCAAAGTAGCTCTCAATGGCATGGTTTAGTTGTGCTTGATGTACCAAACTAGGTCTTTGAATCCTTCACCATGTACCACACTGATTGGCAGCATATCGACCTCAGTCGTTCCTTGGACAGTACCTCAGACCGGAACGCATCAGACTTTGTCCTCCTGGCTAGCTAGGACATGGTTTTTGGCTGTAAGCCATCCTTGGACATAGCAGCTGGGTCTCTCTCCTTAATGTAGTACAGCATAGTTCTCGTTCTACCACTAAACTAAGAGTAGCATCGCCAAACTTGCCTGTGTTTTCGTGAATCACGGCTCACTTGACTTCAGTTGTCTTTACTAGACTCCTTACATTCTTGATTGACAGCACTGTGTAAAGAACACAGATAGACTAACTGATGAGCTGACCATGAACTGACCATCACTGGCCACTATTTCTTTCAGGAGAGGTAGAAAATTGTGTTCTCCCTCCTTCTTATTCAAGTGGAAATACCACTCTTTGTAGTTCTTTGAGCATGGAGGCAACAGAATATAGAGCTTCACTTTGCACTCCATTAAAGTGATCTCTGTCATCTTCCCATAGGTGACTTTTGGCAGTTTGCATGAGTGCAGCAGTCTGAGTCACTTCACCAGCCAAGCATCCATGTCAGTATCACCACAGCAGGAATGATATCTGCAGAGGCCTGTGTATGACTGATCTCTCTGGTTATCTTTTCAAAGGGGGCGAGTAGAGTAAGACTTCCCCATTGATTTGCAGTCAATGTCACTGGGAGATCATAGTTAGCAGCTTACGCACTTCTGCTCCACCAGAGTGCACCAGGTTGAATTCCACCTGGTGGAGACGTCTCGTTGTAGCTTTTTATTGACCTTCCTGATCTCATTCTGTATGCCTTCAAGTTGACTGCATGCAAGTTGTGAATCTGCGATGCTGCGCTGAACGAGAACATCTGTGTTCCCAGCAATCTGCAAGATCTGTGCCATGCACACCAAACTTGGTACACCAAACCCCTTCACTGCTTTGAACATGTTGTGCACATTGTCCCTCATCACTATATGCACTTTTTCCTTTGGGATTTTACACTTCCCAAACATGCCATCAAAAGCTGGTGCAATCCCAGCTGCCACATGAGGCTGTCGGCACTCTTGTTAATGAAGGGATAACAAATGTGTTGTCCATTCATTGTGCCCTGAGGCTCAGCATGCTACTGGGGCTTACACTTGACAGCCAAATGTCTGTTGTAAAACTAATAAAATGGCATCCGTGATGAGCTTCTCGATGTTGCTGTTGATGACTGCTTGCAACTCAGGTAAGGCCACATCCAAAAAGTACCTGCCTGGGCATCGTGTAGTGTGACTTGACGTAATCCACACATCTGCGGAACCCGCCAGCGTTAGTGAACGAAAATGGCTGGTTGACTGATGCCTTTGGCCTCTGGGGTGGCAGCAGTTATGTTTTTTGGCTTTATTAAAAGCCTGGAGAAGAGACTAGTGACCTTTTTTGCACCAAGTATTTATTCAACTTTTCATAGTTAGAGTCCTCTTATCTGTCATATTGACAGAAAATTTTCTGAAATTTCACCAGAAATTTTTTGCTGATGTTTCATTTTAAAGCCTTTATCGGCTGATATGATGAGGTGTTGATAACATTGTGCGTGAAAAATGTTAAGTTAGCTGGTCCTTACACCTCCTGCTCCACTTTTGTGTTGGAGATGATGATGTCAGCAGAATGGAGAAATTGCTACCTTCCAACAAGAAATGGAAACACATGATGAACATGATGTCAGCCTGAATAAGCAAGTGAAATGATGTAGCAATCTGGTTTGACAGTCTGCTGTACTGCACCAATATTGAAATGTTGCCAGTAATATCCAGCTCAAGTAACTAGTGTTCTCATAATGGGTTTGTATCAAAACATAAACAACCAGCGAAAATTTACACTTTTAAATGAACGGCTTAACAACAAAAGTTACTGTGTGATAACCAAGTGTAAACCCACCATGATGTCAACCATTGATCTGTGGACTACCATTTTGAAGCCATGAGTTTGTCATTTTGGCAGACGGCATCTCTGTTTTTTGGGCCCAAAAGCTACCATATTTGGACAAGAGGGTGAAGCTATTGCTGTACCTTTAAACTGATTGGATCTGACAGGGAACCCGAGGGCGTGCTGTGTCAATCAAAAGGTAGCGATGCCTTGAAGCTGCTCTACATGTTAACATGCTAACATTTGACTATTAGCACACAACACAAATTACAGCAGAAGCAGATGGAATTGTAATTTCTGTTTAATTATAAACCAAAGTATTGGGTCAATGAAAATTTTTACTTAATGTTGGCCAAAGATGAAAAGTATTACAATTCATCTTGAATATCATTAACATGAATATCTGTACCAAAATTTGTTGAGACACTTCACTCAAAACTTAATATGGTAGGTAGGTAGGTAGGTAGATACTTTATTCATCCCCATGGGGAAATTCGCAAAAAAACAACAACCACTCAATAATCACTAAAATACTAAACACTAAACACGGAGCTGCTGGAAGAGGCTACCACTCTCGGCGGCGCACAGCAAGTAAGTAAGTGCGGCGCACAGGAAGTAAGTAAGTAATATGTCAAACTCATGATGGCAAAGGAGGTAATTCAGGGAATAACCAAGGCCATTGGGATCCTCTTGGGACGCTGAATAGCTCTACCAATGTTTATTGGCATCCATCCACTATTATTAGAAATCACCAAGATCAGTAAGCATTATCCTGCAGACCATGAATATCTTTTGCAAAATAGCAATCCATCCAATAGTAGTTGCGATATTTCAGGCTGAACCAGACAGATCACCATTGCCATCCATTTATACAGACATCCTTCTGGTGTGGTTAAATAATCCCACAATGATTGGCATGGCTACAGACAAAGCTTTGTAATATTTTGTCATATGTTTTGCTCCAGCATTTTGGCCGTTACCATGAAATATGAAGCCTGATCTGTTTCTTCCTCGACCAACTTCAATCTCTGTGCAATCATGATGCAAATCAGTTTTTTTAGACTGCATATAAACATTGACCTTGAGTCGTGACAGAGGCCCAAATGTGCACCAACATTTGTGATGCTGTAGTTAAAATGAGTGTCATATTATAGTGTTGCAAGCTCCAGGTTTTCTTGTACACAGGATGAGGCTTGTTTCATTGCCAGTCAGCAATAAGATCCTCTTGGAGTTGCATTGTTATTTGCTTATGGGTGGCCTCCTTTTGTGCCTTGTGTGGGCGTTGCATAGCTCATATGAAACAAATGTTTCCTAACCTTCCATGTTGGCTTTTCACCTCTCTTGCGTACAATGTCTGCCTGGCTTTCTCTATCTTTACTTTGTCGTAACTCTGCCGTGTTTACAAAAGAACTCACTTCTCTACTTAATTGTGCCTCGAGTCCTGAAAGTTGATCAACCTTAGCCTGTATGTCCGGACTGGGTTTTATTGTTATTGCTCACTTGTGAAACAGGAGACGCCACCAACATCTCTACATCTGCATTCCCACGTGTCTGAGATATTCCCTTAGGAGAGAAGGCATTTCTCTTTGCAAAGTGACAGGCCTCTCTATTTTGATTGTTGGGTAATTGCTTAAGACATTAATTGATCAAAAATGCCTGACAGATTCCAGCTCCTCAAATGAGAGGATTTGCCTTTACTTTTATTTACATATACCACTGACCACGTAGCCCCAACGTTGACATCCAGTTTGCTTTGAGGGCCTTTACTATTTTACCTCTATCATTTTCCCCCCTCTTCTTCTGTTGGTGGAAAGTGGCTGTGCATACACACCATCGATGAAGCCCTTTTTTTCCTCCGGCAACAGTAACGATCGTAACAGCAGTAGAATTACAGCATGGAGACAATAATAATAGAAAATGAGTGAGTGATTCAGGCTAATTTTTTTTTTTTTAAATCCAGCCATAAATATCAGAATGAAGTGTCAGATAAAAACTGTAGTACGGTAATATGTTACAGCAGGATTTTTGAATGTATTTCTCCAGTCTTATTGGGTGCACAGTATCTGTAAGACGAGTCTGTTCCAGTGGATACTTCAGTGGCAATGAGGTCTCCCAGTTTAAAGAAATGGAGTGGTGTTACACTTCGAGCTGACTGAGCATGCTCTGTGGAGACCCTCTGAAGAGGAGGACCGACAGAGGGAGCCACCAGGTCACATGACCGACGAGGTGAATGTGCATGCGGGGAAAGAAAAGGAAAAGAGGAACAATCTGTTCGACACATTCTCGCTCTCTCTCCCTCTCTCTGTCCTCCCTCTTCTCTCTCTCTCTCCCTCTCTCTCTCACTCCCTCTCTCACACTCTCCCTCACACACTGCCTCTCTGACGCCTTCTTCTTCTCAATGGAGGCCATGAGAAGAAAGCAGGTATGATGCTTCCTTGAGGCACACAAGGGAAAAGACATGTTAGCTTTATACTGTTCACCCTTGGTTGGCTTTGAATGGTCTGAGGAGATGCACGGTCTTGCTTCTCAGTTCCTTTTTAGCCATAGTAAAGTTACAATCAATTGATTTGAGCTTTCTGTCTCCTCGATGAGATGGTTTCTCAGTTTGTGAGATGCGCTCCTCGAGACAGATGCTGCTGCTCTATCAGCAACAACTGATTGCTCTTGATTCCTGAAATTGAGGACTTAATCTCGTGGAGCATTGTGGGTGTTTTTTTGTTGTTTTTTTGTAGCAGTGCTGCTTTATCAAACAGATTTGAGTGTGTCGTGTTGGATCCTGTTGTTGGAGAGAGCTCCTCATGGATTAGCACAACAGCTGTATTTAGAGCAATCACAGCATGGGAAATAGGATGTGTGACTCGATACATGAATTTGAAGGTCTGACCTCCTGAAGATCTGGAAACTACCCTAAGAATAGCTTTTTAAATCTCAGATCCAACCTCCTTTTGTCAAACCTTTTCTTTTATCCCTCCTGTATGTCTCCTTCATGGTCAGTATATAATGAGATCCCTGGGGACTGGATGTATGTGCAGCCTAGGCTATGTGATCAGGAATACACTGGAACAGAAGGCTGCAGTGAATGCTTATCTTTCCAAAGGATGCATGTTAGGCTGTGATGTGAGCTTCCATGTTTACCCGTTGCAGGATTTGATCATCTGATCTGGCTCAGGGTCAGACCTTGCATTTCTTGATCAGTCAGTTTGTACATTAAGTCACCGGGCAGGTAAATGATTGGCTCATTCCTGGAGTGTATCTTAGATTTTATTCAAAGCAGATACAAATATTTAGTGATTCGCATTGTGGACAGTTGACAGGAAATGAGGGGGAGAGATATGTCATGACATGCCAGATGCAGACTGGGGTTGCTGCGATCGCACAGTCAGATCATTAGGCCTCCAGGAAGCCTGTTGTACTTTATGTGTTTTTTACCTGCTCTTCACCACATTTTCTTTAGATCTTCCCTGCAAGACGAGTAACGAGATAAGAAAACCAAAGAATGATTTCTGCTGCACTTCTACTGACTCTCTCTCCTCAGTGTTTGCATTCTTTTTGTGATACTGTAATGTTTCACCTCTTCAGGCCTTCAAACATTATTTAGACCCATTACAGCCCATAGACGAAGGTTCACAACTAAATGCTTCGATCACATGCCCAAAATTAGAGCGTCCCTGCCTTAGAAGGCCAGAAAGGCATCTCATTCATTGTTCTCTCTGTTTTATCTCATTTGGGTGTTGGCGCCTTGTGCTTGTCATTGCTGATTGTGCTTTGTGTTAGTAGCACTTGCTTGTTTTCAGGCCTTTTGTAGTATGGGTCACATCAGTGTGAACACCCAGGCCTCATCACAAACTAGGCCCACATTTTATTGTCGGGACTATGAATGATTGATGCATTAGAAGTAGTAGATAAATTCTATTAAGAATTTTTTTAAAATAATTCCTGAGCTTATTTTCAGTTTCCAGAAAAGCTCCAATCTGGGATACAGGGATACTGGGAGTCTTTTTTTTTACAGCAGTGGCTGAAGCTTTGATCCATTCTAACATCTTTCCATTTTTTAATGTGCTACTTAAGGTTCATTATCAGCACTGAGAGCCTTGGCTTGTCATTTGGAGCTTCTCTTAGCAGTCTCTATATCCCTATCCATGAGCCTCCAGACCCCTACGTTCCCCATCTAGTGGAAAAGAGCTGCAATGGCCACGTTGTGTCAGTAAACAATCTGGTTGCGAAATGGCGGAGATCTGCAGACAGCCTTCTCTGCCTCCCATCCCCCCCCCTCCTTTCAGTCTCCAGGCTGTATGTTCCACTTTCCACCACTAGGGGGAGGGATGAGGCTGGTGTTCTTTTTGTAACTGGCTTTCCTCAATCCATGAAAAAAAAGGGGACTGAAGGAGTCTTCTTCTCTTCGCCGTCACACATGCTCACTAGATTCCTTGAGATCATACGCCACAGAGAACTGTCCCAGACTAGATGTTCTTTGGGAAACGCCCTCAGTTACTGTGCTTCACAGGCAGGCTCTTGGCTCTTCAGCCTGACCCCATTGCTGTTTGACAAGGTGTATGTTCGTGTTCGGCTCAGGGACTCGGGAGCACGTGTTAGGAGAAATCTGTCCTGATCGCTCATTTAGTTGGGGTCTGAAGTTGTGTGCAGGTTTCAGGACACATGCTGTAAATCTGAGGACTCCACAGTCAGTCTTTGGAGAGGAGGATTTAACTGGGTGAATCAGTTTGTTAAAGTGAAGGTTTCAGTGGTCTCTGCCTCTTGCAGGCCTTTTGATTGAGCTAGTTTGGAGAAAGAAATGCTTCCTCTGCTGTCTTGGGACAATCAGATTCAGTGCCGGCTTTTACTACTCATGAAATATGACCCCAGCCCCCCAATCAGCACGTCTATCTGTATATCTTTATTGTGCTTGGTATGGGCCTCACACGAGGTGGAGGAGAGTGTAAACCTTCCTGTACAGTCCAAGGTAAGCTGCTCTTCAAGGTCAAGCTGACCTGGAATCACTCTCCTTTGACATTTGATCTGAAAAAAGTGTGAAGAGCGTGTTTCTCGTGGGCCTCTTTCGTTTCCTTCGGGCCCGTTCTCCCAGGCCGAGCACAAGGTTGACGTTCTGCTCAGGAGGAAGAGACAGGTTCACATTTCCTCGTGTTGCCGCTTCGACTGCTTCCTCCTGTGAGACGCAAAGAGAGTCTGTGGGTGGTAGAGATTTCTTTTGAAGCTCCGGCGGTGCCTCTACTGATCTCCTGGTCGGCTATAGCACAGAAAAGGAGAAGACAGACAATGAGAGTGCTTGGGGGTTGCCCTCATTCTCTTGGCTTACTCTATTGTCTTTGAATCTGACAGAGACACATTACTGGAAAGCAGACAGAGGTTTTACTCATGCTTGGACATGGATTTTTTTTACACATCAGAAATTTGTGAATTAGTTGGTTATTCAGTAATTTTGGAACATGCCAAACATTTTCCTTCTTTTAAACAAGAAGGCAATCAACAAACAATGAGATGTCATTTCAGTTTGTTTCAGCTGTCATGTTGTTGTCTGTGTTATGTGACCTGCAGTGGTTGAAACATGTTGCTTTTCAATATTTCCTTCCTAGTTTGTTCCTGGATTGTCTTCTTGTTTTGTCGTACTTCCCCGTTTTCCAGGAGCACGCGACACATTTTTGGATCTATGTTAGATTATATGAATCAACCACTCAGCTGTTTTCCTTATTCTACTGCATTTCTCTTTTATAGCATTTAGGGCTGCAAGAGTTATTTTAATTACCAATTAATCTGTCAACATTTTTTTCATGAAGTCATTGTATTCTTTAATTGTCTTGTTTTGTTTGATTAACAGTCTCAACCCCCAGTTTACAATGATAGAAAACAGACAAAAGCCGCTCTCTCTGAGTGTGTTGCTTAATAAATGACCTGAAAAATGAACTGATTATGAAAATTGTTGCCACTTAACTTTCGGTCCGTTGACTAATCAAATAATTAAAGTAATTGTTTCTGCGCTGTATCATAAATGGATTATCTTTGGGTTTTGGACTGTTCGGTCACACTAAACAAACTTTAAATAGAGTTCTTGGGCTTTTGGATCTTGTGATAGGCCTTTTTAACTATAATCAGACTAACTCATTGAAATAACTAATAACTATGAATTGATGAACTGGCAATGGGGACAAAATAAGTCCTAGTTGGAGCTCTGATTTGAGCTTGTCCTGATATGTTCTTATATGCTGTTATTTGTTTTTTAACAGCCCACTGGTCTGGCCAAGGGCAGCGTGGAGAAGTGTGCCTCCACAAAGAAAGAGGAACTCAGTGCAACGAGCAACGGAAAGGAGAAGCCAGGTAATGGTCAAAATCAAACTTATGAGTGCTTAATTGATGAAAGTGACTTGTTTACATTGTTTCATGTCTTTTTTTTCTTCTTCCATAGATGGAGACAAAGAGGTAGCAGCCAGACTGGCCTCTTCCCCTGCAGCAGAGGCAATGCTCAACGGCACCGAATGTGACGACATGAGGCACAAGAGCCCGACACACAGCTCTGCAACAGGCCACAACAAGACTTTACTGTTGGTTAACGAAAATGGCACGTCCGACACGGAGCCGCCGCACGGTTCGGTTACTGGAAGCAATGGATTCATTCTCACTAAGCAGCAGCAGGAAGGCAGCTCTGTGGCCATGGCAGGTTTGGGAGTTTCCCCTCACAGGACTAACTGGTTGCCTTCGGGCTCACAGACAGGGGGACACACAGCCAAACCCCTCCCTGTCTCGGCGTCTGGGTGTGCACAGAGTTCAGGTGCGCTAAGGACTGACCCCAGCACGGGGATTACGTCGGGACAAGGGACAGCAAACACTAAAAATGGCACAGCATCGCCTCCTGCGCCGGCTCCAGCACCTGTTACGATACACAGGGCACGCAAGACCATGTCCAGACCTGCTGTCAGCCCGGCACAAAAGGTAAACCATCAGAACCTGGGGCATTATCAGTTGCTCTTTATGGTTTTCTGATATTTTTTATTGTTAGTAAGGGTGATAGATTTGACATCATCACAAGATTTTAGTGTTTGGCTGCATGAGTTTGCTCCCATTAGAGCATCAGTGAGGTCCAACACTGGTGTTGGCTGATAAGGTCTGGCTCACAGTATTTCAGATCATACCAAACATGTTGGATGGGGTTAAGGTCAGGACCCTGTGCAGGTCAATCAAGTTTTTCCACACCAACCTGGGAAAACTATTTCCTTCATGAACATGAGAAACAGCCCCAGATTAGAAGTACACAATGTGTCCACATACTTTTGGCCACATAGTGTTGGCGAGACAAATTTAAGTAAGATAGCACATAAAATGATGAAACTGCTGAATGTAATGTTTTGCAATGAGCCTTGTTCCATTACAGCTGACAAAACTCTTTCATTGTTTCATCACTGTATGCTGGAATATATGAATTTAATGGTTTATTTTTATTTTGAGTGAAACAAAAATACATTACGTTGATATTATCACAATACCCATCCGCTGACAGACAGAAAACAATTCTATTAGATAGACAATCATGTGGACATAAAACCTGGATGAAAATCAAATATATCTGCTCCATAATGATACAAATGTGGATGTTTAGTGGTATAAATTTGTAAAAGATGATAAGAAAGTAAAGAAAACCTTCCAGTGACAAAGCCCTAACCTTTAAATGTATCTAACCAGGACTTCACTTGTTAACACAGTGATCATCAATGCTCTTTGATTCTTGTCACTTGCAGCTTCTTAACAGGGAATTAAGAGAAGCAAAGAGTGCCAAAATGGAGAAAATGGAGACTCCTGTTCCGCCTGAAGCTCAGAAATCCTCACAGCTGTCCTCCACTCAGAACCATCTACCTCAGAGTCCACCGGATACGCCAGCTTCAGCACAAGCGGCTCCATCAGCTTCACCAGCGCCTTCGCCACCTGCAGCTCCTCCGGCTCCTCCGGCTCTTGCAGCACCTGCGGTTCCAGCAGCACACACGGCTCCTCCAGCTCCTCCTGCCAAACTCTTTCTAGGTCCAGACAGATTCCCGTAACACAAGACAAAAACTGACCTGTAGAAACACTGTCTTTGTTTTTGGGTTTCAGAGAAAAGTAATCAGTGGATTAGAGCTGAGTTTTGCTGTATGTGTGTGTCTTGTTCTCTCGTGCTGTAGGCTCTTACTCAGGAGGGTTGTCATCCCGTAAGAAGAAGAGGAGGATGGGAACTTACAGTCTGGTTCCCAAGAAGAAAACCAAAGTGCTTAAGCAGAAAACTGTACTGGAAATGTTTAAGGAACTACAACAGTCTGCCAAGAGTCCGCAGGTCTGTGCTCCTCATTTATTAATACAAACACATTTGTGATTTATATCAGTCTCCCATCTCTCTACTTTCAATATTGAGTCTGTGATATAATCCTGAATACATTTTTAAACACATTCTACTCTTGTACACTGTGTGAACTCTTCTTGAATGTCTAGACAAGTTTTGCCCAGACATTTGATGCCAGACTTTGGTATTAGACAGTTTTTGATATTCTACTAGGGACACAAAGGTATATCTTACAGCATAGACTGAGATTGTTCTGCCCGTTCTTGTCCTACAGACTAAAGAGGTCGCAAACATAAACGGGGAGATCGAAAATGCATCCGAGGAGGAAGAGTCCGAGGAGGTGGAGTCTGAGGAAGAGGACCGACAGCAGCCAGCAGAAGAACCTGTCAGTGCTGTCCAGGAAGCAACCTCTGAACCAAACTCTCAGGTGGAAACTTAAAATGTTTTTTTTTTTACTTCCCTCCATATTATCCTGACATTACACATGTGATCATTTCTATTTTTTTGTGAAGTGCAGAACTTATAGCTGTTCAAAATTTTTACTATGTGCAGAAAGTAGGAGCAGTCAGGCAACTGTTGGATGGCCCTTTGGGAAAGAGTGATGAATCAATTTAGTGATTAACTATGGTCTTAAAGAGTGTCCGTGACAAGATGGATTAATAATCAACATGTCAAGTGCAAGCATTCAATCAAATCTTTTACTTTAAATTCCCAGGTGAGCTCACTGCCAGCTGAAAAAGTAGTTCCTGAGATAGATTATAGTAGGCAGCAGTTAGTATCAGTGTGACTCTGATGTATTAGAATGAAGCCTATTTTGATCGGTCATGTGCCAAAGGCTGATGATGAACTGTGTTTTTTGTTTGTGGTGGAGGTGGGAGATGAGCAGGAGTCTGAAGAGACTGGTGAAGAAGAGGGAGAGGAGGAGGGCACAGAGTCCGACTTGGTAAGACCCACCACCAACCAAAGCACTCCGGAGTGCAGTTACAGGATATGGTTCGTCTCCTCTTATAGCAAATGACTTTCTGCTGTTGAAATCCATCTCTCTCTGCCTCAGAGCACAGAGTCCAGTCTGAAGAAGAAGTTGAAAAAGAAAACAAAAGCAGACAGCGCGTGGCTCAGGCCGTCCAGGAAACGAAAGAGGAGGATAAAGGCCAAAGGTGATCCTGTCGCACTCACACCTGTGCAGTGTCACACACCTGCTCACCAGGGGGTCCACATGCTGACCATCAGAAGGAAACTGCCATATCAGTTTATCTGAACACACTGCAGTACTTTGCAGTAACATGTATCCATTTATAGTGTAAATTTATCTTCATGTTTCTAAGAACTTACAACCCTGATTCAAAAACAAAAATGGGACAATTGGGATGAAAACAGAACACAATCATTTGCAAACGTACTATGTTTAACGACAACAGTTTTACAAAGAGTGGTTATAATCTTCTTTTTACAATCCTGTGTTTGACAAAGTGGTTTGTTTTAGATAAGATAAGATATTCCTTTTTCGTCCCTCAGTGGGGAAATTCACTAGGAAAATAGTTTGGAAGATGCAAGCATCTATGTTCATATTTTTGGAATTGATATCCTTTCTATACCCTAAAATCTACTGTGATTCCATGACATCCACTTTTATTGACTACAAATGCACAAAATACAAATTCATATATTTCAGTAAATGTTCAAATTATTATAGCTCCAAGCTGAACATGACCTCTGAACTGCACAAGATATCAAAGTTTAGCACAGGTGAATGACAAAGGTTATACATTCTTCTGCACACTGTATCTTTATTTTTGCACAGTTAATAGAATCCAAATGCATTAAGCACAATTTTACTTTAATGTCCCACAGAAAATCTATCAATTTAATGTTTTACATTGTACACAAACTCCCAGGATGTCTTGACATAATTCTGTCTGTATCAACTGTTTAAAGCCAGACAACAACTTTTCCTTGACTGTTGCTGCCATCAACCCAGTTTTGTTATCTTATATATTTAGTAAAACTTTATTTTCATTCATGCATATTTATAAAACCCTTGCGAGATCATCCTGAAGACTTTCTGCCCACTCAGACCCTAAAATCCAGTTATTGTCAGTTCTTATGACATTGTTGCTCAAGGCTGTGTTTTCTGTGTTCTTTTCTTGTTGCAAAGTTTTCCTCACTGATTTCTGTCTTTGTGCTCAGAACCGGAGGCGGTAGATCCACCCCAGGCTTCAGCTCCTGCCCAGGCAGGCGATGGAAAGGAGTACACACAGATTCCCTCACCCGAGTCTGTCAACCTTAACAAGCCCCAGGAGCTGGCGGTTCCTTCACAGAACAAAGGTGAGATTAGAAGAAACGAGGAAGCTCATTATTCTTGTTCATAATAATCCGTCCCATGTGTTTCACCCACCGTAATTTGTGTCTGACCCTTTAGATGCTTTTCTTAACTTCACAACACTAGACCGAGTTAAACAATCAGAGCTCTGAAACCAGGCTAGAATCTGTATGGGACCATAATATATTTTGAATTAGTTTGATGGCAAATGTTTTTGTTTGATGCTAAATGAAATAATGCAAATTAAAGCTGGCCCTATGTTTCTGTTTTTGCTTTGAGCCCACTCATCGTGAGCCCATGGCGGATTCATTGGCAGAGGTGTATCATACGCTACACAGTGCACTTTTTGTTACAACCACCCAACTACCAAATCTGAAGTTTTTGGTAGTTTTAGGGAGCTGTTATGCAATTAACTTCACAAATTTATAAAAGAGTCCAGGCACAAAGATGAAAGAGAAGATAAGATAAATCTGTATTTGTCCCAAAGTGGGAAATTTCACAACAGGGACAATTTGGATAAAAACAAACCAATCACTTGCAAACAAACTCTGTTTACCAACAACTGGGAAGATGTTCACCAATCAAGCATGTGGTTCTCTGAATGGAACCTGATGAATATTTTTTTATCTGCCCACAGATAATATCATCCTGTCTATCATATGAAGCCTTGGTCAAACCCTCTTTTCTCTCTCTTCCTATATTTCCTCTCTCTTGACTGTCAGCTGTCGAATACAGACAAAAAATGCCCAAAAATTGAGTTAGTCATTAGTCTTTGTAAAATGTAATTTATTTTTCTTTTCTCTTCGTTTGTTTCTCTTGCTATCACAATACTTCATACTTGGAAAAAAAGACTGTTATGCCCATCAGTAGGGCAGGGTATTAGACCTCAGTACTTATTTGGTACCATCCATATGTCAAAGTAAGGTTCAAAAAAGAAGATCAGATATCATACCAGTGCTAGAATCAAAAAGTTAAAATCAATGCCAATCCTGTCAATCTACCTGTCAGTGTTTTTAAAATGGTCGTATCAACTTCATAAGACACATTTTTCAGTCAACCTCTTATTAGGGCATAGACTCCCTTTGCTGATTTAAAGGGAAATTTCACCATGTTTTATGTTGATGTCCTATCAGTGTTGGTGGTAAATTGAAGCAATATATCCCTCAGTGCTATAGTCCTATTGAATGAGGTTGAATGAGTGAATTGAATGAGTTCCTGAGCCATGCTGGCAGTGCCTACTTCTGTTATGATGCATTCAAGTGAGCTTCTCGTGCCCAAATGTAGCTAGTTTATAAGCAAAAGAAAGCATAAGCATAAGAAATAGCGTGTAGCCTTAACACCAGTTGTTAGATTTCTTGACCAATATAACATGAACTGAGGAATTTGTTACTTCAAATGGCTGCATTTACCATCAACACTGATTGGACATCAACATAAAATGTGGCAAAATTTCCCTTTAAGTGAAATGAACTTAAACTGAGGTAAATGTGCTTCCTCTCTTTGCAGACACTTCAAGGTCAGCCATCGAGGAAGCTCAGGAGCTTCCACTCTGCAGCTGCCGCATGGAGACGCCCAAGAGTCGAGAGATTCTCATCCTGGCAGACAGGAAGTGCATGGCCACAGAGAGCGTGGATGGACAGCTGACCCGCTGCCAGGGCGCCATACTGAAACATGAAATGATGCGTCCCTCCAACTCCGTTCAGCTGCTAGTTCTGTGCGAGGACCACCGCAACGGCATGGTGAAGCACCAGTGCTGCCCCGGCTGTGGCTTCTTCTGCAGGGCTGTGAGTACACGCTTCAGACCTTCAGCTGCATTTTGTTCACATCTCACTGTAATTCACATGAAATAAATGGGGTCTACTGAGTGTACAATACAACACACAGTTCCTGCATTTAAACACAGTGTTGTTCATGTTCATGTACATGAAATGAGGAAGTTACACTTAACAGATGAAAGAGCCCAAATGAAAAGTGAAAAACCTACAAACACAGCTCAGTTTATTCTGTTTCCAGTTCTGGTTGAAATCCTGCTGAACACAAACCTCCTTTTTCTCAGTTACTGGAAATAAACAATTTCCCCATTGTGGGATGAATAAAGGAACAAACAGGATTAAAACCTCACATTTGAACCAGGAAATAAAGATCACTACCATGACCAGGACCTATTTTCTGATATGCATTCACCAGACATTTTAAGTTGGCCCCAAATGGATTTCTTTAAGTGTGTTTTACTATTACTGATGTAATGCGTGTTAGACCCTGAGCCTGACTTCTCATAGTAATCTAGTTTCCTGTGTAATCATAGTCACAGGAGAAAGACCCATTATAGAGAACCACAGCAAAAGAAAATACTGTTTTGTATCTAATGTTGTCTATCGTGCAGGGGACGTTCATGGAGTGCCAACCAGATGTCAGCATCTCTCACCGTTTCCATCGTGCTTGTGCCTCGGTGCTGAAAGGTCAAAGTTTCTGTCCCCACTGTGGAGAGGAGGCTAGCAAGGCCAAGGAGGTCACCATCGCCAAGGCCGACACCACCTCCACCGTGCCCCCTGTGCTCGCACACGGACCTGCCACGCCCGGGGTCCCCGAGGGCCGAGCAGACACCACGACTGGCAGGTAAACTAGGGACCTTGGTGTCAAAATAGGGGGGGACACCACCTGATCCACGGGTGTATGATGTTCATGTTAGTAACCTACTGGTGAATGTGTATGAACAATGTAAAGGCGACAACTTTTTCTTGTAGTTTTTTCTTCAGAACATTTTAAAATATTTTCCTTTTAAAGAATCTTGGGGGCCCATTCTTGTTCATATGCATAAATAAATGATCCCCAAAGAAAAGTCATTTATGCACAACTAAAGCACATTCTCGCCTTTTGTTTTCCAGCTCTTCTCGCCTGGCTGTGGGGGCTGAAGTCAGCGGCAGGGCCGACAGCTCGCTGCCCGTCCGTTCTGCACATGGACTTGACGCCGCTGCTGTTCCCGGGTCGTCCAGGACCCCAATCCTGCAGGCCGGGACGGGAGCGACGGAGCCATCTACCGTCCCTCAAGGACCGCCCAGAGAGACTCTCGAGAGCATCCTGGTGGCTCTCGACACAGAGAAGTACGTTCTACCACCAGAGTGTCAATTAAGCTGAAGGGCAAACTTAAAACAACCTCTTGAATGTTTTTTTCTTGTGCGTGTTTTGATCAGGCCCAAGAAGCTGCGTTTTCACCCCAAACAGCTTTACCTCTCAGCCAAACAGGGAGAACTAAAGAAGGTCTTGCTCATGTTGGGTACGTTCATCCTGTTATTTATATAAAAAAATGTCTCCTTTTCTTATTATGTGGTTCATTACATGCATCTAACTTTTGTGTCTATCCAAATGTTTTTTAATGAAATCGTTTGCTTCTTCTTTGACCTTCCAGTGGACGGTATCGACCCTAACTTTAAGATGGAATCTCAGAACAAACGCACCCCGCTCCATGCTGCAGCTGAGGGAGGACACAAAGACATCTGCCACATGCTCGTACAAGTAAGTTTTATTGTTGTATTGATCATCTTACAGTCCTGCCCTCTAGTTACTCCCATGGTAAGGATTAAACTTTAGATCCTTAATTTCATTGTTTTATAATGAAAATGCCAGACTGTTACTCATAGAATCTGATGTTTAAGGAATCTCTCTGAGTTCTTTAAATGGCAGAATTTATCATTTGAATGTCTGATGCTCGCCTCTTCAGGCCGGTGCGAACTTGGACATGTGTGATGAAGATCAGCGGACGCCGCTGATGGAGGCCTGTGAGAACAACCACATGGAGACGGTCCTGTACCTGCTGAGAGCTGGAGCCAGCGCCATGCACAAGGTAAAGCTGCTCCTAGTTTCCCTGCAATATCACAGGCTTTCATCAGCCGGCTACAGTGATGAGTAAAATCAGAATGTAATTTGATGACTTATTCCTGGCAACTTTTGGTTTATATTATTGGCTCTCAGTATTGACAGATCAATCATTTCATCACATGCAAGTATATATGTTGGAAGTTAACCTTCAATTGAAACTGTCAGTAATTGGATTCTGTCCTGCTCTCAGGATGTTGAAGGGTTCACGTGTCTCCACCTAGCGGCAAAGTCTGGTCATTACAACATTGTTGAGCACCTTCTGTCCACAGGACTGATCAACATAAACTGTCAGGTTAGTACATTTTCACATTGTCCTTTGAGTCATTTTGATCATGTCTGTGACTTCAGGAGTGAAGACATTTCACTACAGGGCTTTAACAGTTGTTATTGTGCGTGTGTTTTTAAGTTTGCATTCAGTTTACACCAGTTAGTAATCAGTAGCATTTGATGCTGCCGTCCAATAATTTTCTCCTTTCTCTCTGATCACATCTCGCTGTCTGACACATACATACTGTAGATGCACATGTCTGTTTAGACAGATGATAACGTACAGCTGATTGTTAAAAATCCCTTAGCAGAGTTCAGTAATTAGTTCTTGATTTTTGACTGTCAGGCTCATGACAGCTCAGCTGATTGAACTGAAAGCAGTCAGTTAACTCTTGATTTTCCTGACATTGAGCTAAAGTACTGACTTTATCTTTTTTTTTGCAATCAGTATGACCAACAGTGTGATGCATGAGTATCATATATCTTGGGGACTATAGCTTGTGTGTGTTGCAAATAAAATATTTTTTAAAGTGTACTTTGACATTTGGGGGAAAAGGCTGCTGGTGATACCTTCATATTTAGTGTTCAGATATTTGAGTGATTTGAGTGAACTACTCCTTTAAGGACTGAAATAGCTTCAATATGTTGTTTAAGTATTTTGACTGAAGATACTTGTGATGATCTTATGAGATTACCATCAATGTTCTCACCAAAAAAGGTTCAAGTTACTGTTGTGTTTAATGCAGATGTTCACTTGAATGCACACACAAGGCTGTGAGCAAAGACAAGAAGAAATTAATTTAATTGAAGAGCTGTTACTCCTTCTGATGTGCTCGACTTTCTAAATTTGTACAATGACTATTTAGATGTAAGTGTTGCATGATGCATTCTTAAAATGCACCTTGATGCCAGTGAACAGTTTGATGGCACGGGGGACAAAAGAGTTCTTCAGTCTGTTGGTCCTGCACCTGGGGAGGAGCAGCCTCTCACTGAACAGGCTCCTCTGGCTGCTGGTGACAGTGTGCAGAGAGTGGCTGGCATTGTCCTGGATGACCAGCAGTTTGTTAAAAAGCTGTGATTAAAATGCCTGGTAAAATGTTTGTATTTAATATCATGTGGGTAAAAGCACGGTTAAAAATGGGGTAAATGTTAGAGGTTAAGCTAATTTAATAAATGTGGTGTGGGCATTTAGGGAAGATAAAAGCTGCTAAAGATAAGGATAAAATCTTCATTGTACAGTGCCTTAAACTATTTATCACTAAGTATTTAAAATATTTTGGGTGCTTTAAACATGTGTATTTTTTTTTTAAACTTATTTTAGGATAATTTCTAGTGGGTTAGAAATTAAGTATTTGATTTCAGGTTATGTCTATTGGTTATGGTTTCTTGAGTTACAAATACTTGAATTCTTCTCTTTTGTGTTTGTTTTAAGGTTTTTCACCTGTACTAATTTGGCATGGATTTCTTTCAAAAATAAAGAAAAGAAAAGAAAGAAAGCTAAACTTGAGTTATTGAGTGAAGTCCAGTCAACCTTCCCGAAGCAAGCCGCCCTTTCAAGTGGGGGCTGTAATTTAATCTCACAAAAGTGAGATGCACTTGACAAGCTGCACTGCGTCTCATGTGTCTTTGTTGAAATGTCTGACCTTGCTGCAAGAAGGTAGCCACTAGGCTTCCAGCTGTGATGTAATGACACAGTTTCTCCTTGGATGAACCTTTGCACCAAGCGGGTAACAGTGCTCCTTCGTATTTGAATATAGATGCCACTTAGGATTGGGGGGGGGGGGGGGGGGTGTTGATGTCATCAGTATCTTGATGTTTCAGTTGGTCAGTGATCAGTTTACTGAGTTTGAAAGTGTGATCTTTGCTCAGGATGATGGCGGTTGGACAGCCATGATCTGGGCCACGGAGTACAAGCATGTGGACCAGGTGAAGCTGCTTCTGTCCAAAGGGGCTGACATCAGCATCAGGGACAAGGTAGGCTAAGGAGTCTGTCCACTCTGTGTTTGACCGTCTTTACAGAAGGAATATCATATAACTGTTGCTTTATGTTGCTTTGTTTTCTAGGAGGAGAACATCTGCCTTCACTGGGCAGCGTTCTCGGGCAGCGTGGACATCGCCGAGCTGCTTCTGAACGCCCGCTGTGATCTGCAGGCCGTCAACATCCACGGAGACTCTCCTCTACACATCGCTGCTCGGGAGAATCGTCTGGACTGTGTCATGTGAGTTACTGCCTCCAGGCAGAAACATCTCATTTTAGGAAAACATTAAACGACTTGCTTTTTGAGTCGTAGTTAAACAACAAGAACTGATTCAAAAGAGCAACTTGAAAAGCTGCTCACAAGTGACTTGTTGTTGATGATCAGTAAAATGTGGTCTCCTCAGGCTTTTCCTGACTCGAGGAGCAGATGTGTTTCTGAAGAACCGCGAGGGAGAAACTCCTCCAGACTGCTGCAGCCACAGCTCCAAGGCCTGGACGGCCCTGCAGGCCAACAGGAGGGAGAGGGACGCCAAGAACAGCAGGCTCACTGCAGAGCATAAAATCCTCCACAGGTTGAAATGATACCATGCCATGCCTCTTGAAAATAGCAGCGTTAAAAACAAGCAAGGCGCTGTGTTGGTGTGGGCAGGTGACAATGGATGTGGGCAGTAGGAGATTTGAGATGGAATGGTAGAGGTACCATCACACTTGTTAGCAAAATGAACAAAATGCATCCCCCTTGTTAACCTGCCATCCCCACAGAGCAGAGAGAGTGCAGAGGCAGATGGGTTGCTTGGTTCAATATGTTAGTCCAGTATTCTCTCAACATTATTTATTCACTATAAATACTCCAGTCTGTACTAAATTGTAGCCTATTTACTTTATAGAGTGGGTGGGACCAAAGTCCCAAATTGCAAGTAGCAATATTCCTATAATATTACTCTAATATTTCTACAATCATTCAGTAGCATCTGTGCTAGACTCCACCCCAGGACCAAGCCAGCAGGGTTAGCTAACCCTAGCCATCGGGCCACCCCCATTACAAAAATGAATTAACCACTGATTTGATATAGGTGCAGAGATTAAATGCTGTCCAGAAAGGCCAGGTTGAATAACACATCTGTGTGTTAAAGGCTTATCAGATGGCAAAACGCTGCAGTTTTGGCCCTTTTTTCCTCCATAATCTGTGTTTTAGATTGTCTTGACTTTGACATTCTTGACAGCCCCAAACCAGCGTCTGCTCTGTTTACAGTGACATAGCTCTGGGGCAGGAGAGGGTTCCCATTCCCTGTGTCAACTCTGTCGACAGCGAACCGTATCCAGATGGATACAAATACATCCCTGAAAACTGTGTCACCTCCCCCATGAACATCGACAGGAACATAACGCACTTGCAGGTGAGTTCAAAACCACTTCAACAGGTATTTTAAAGGAAATAAAAAAAATTCCCACATGCTTAACAATTTGAAGCGACTAATATTGTTCTCTCTCTTCAACCCCCTTTAACAGTACTGTGTTTGTAAGGAAGACTGTTCGACAAGTACCTGCATGTGTGGACAGCTCAGTCTGCGCTGCTGGTACGACAAGGTGAGGACAGATGTCTACATGGACTCTCTTCTCAGCAAGATATGTCCATATGTATGTGGACACCAAAATAAGATTTAAATGGAACCATGAAAAACACAACAATACACTAAAGTATGGGTGTCCACATACCATGTAGTGTATAATAGTATAAACTCATGTGAAGAATATGCATTTATATTTATGTATTTTTGCAATGTTTAGACTGGCCGTCTTCTTCCTGAATTCTGCCGTGAGGAGCCTCCTCTCATCTTTGAGTGTAACCATGCATGCTCCTGTTGGAGGACCTGTAAGAACCGCGTAGTGCAAAATGGACTCAGGTATTCAAACTCCTATCTCAATGTATATACACATTAAAAAAAGCTTCATTCTAGTATCTTCGGCAGAGTGTTGCTGTACTTAGATACATTTTTCTTTCTGTCAAGTGATTTCTGTTTGTAAAACAATTAGAGTTAATGTGCAGCAAAATAATAATAGTAGAAAATTGTTTACTATTTATTAACAGTTTCTCTGGTGGTGGCACCGTGAGAGGAAGCACTATTTAAATGTTTCTTAACTGTCTTACATAATTGAGCCTGTGAGGTGAGACAAAGCAGTTTGGATTTGAAGTGCAGCAGCACATCCAGTTTAAACTTGTGTAAAGGTAAATACCTGCTTTAGGAAAACATGTGAAACTGTAAGATGTTGTCGATGTTTCCAGGACCAAGCTTCAGCTCTTCAGGACCAGTAAGAAAGGCTGGGGCGTCCGTGCACTACAAGACATACCACAGGGGACCTTTGTATGCGAGTGAGTCCCATTTCCAAATGATACACTTTTTATATTTGCAGTTAACTTTGCAGTTTGTTGGTGAATATTTGTGATCACAATATAATGCAGCCACAGCTTCTTGCTTGCCGGTCTGGCTGTGATTCTTATTTATTTATTAATTTATTTATTCATTAATCAGGACGGACGTGTTTGTCACTTTCCCCCCCAATTTGAAAAACCTGCTACTCTCACATATGCAGCATCCGTATCTCCTGCCAGATGGAAGCGGCTCAGACTGCGAGCACGGCAGAGACACAGTTATCTCTTCTGCTACCTCGTGACAGAAGTGCCGTCGGTGTCACTGAGGTGTTTTGCCGACGTGTCAGTCACTAGGCTGCTAATGTATTGTGGCCATTTTCGACAGCTTTTAGGGTTCTGTGTGACATTTCAGAAACGTGTTGGCTAACATAAGGGGGGGGGGGGGAGTTCCTTTCCTTCCTTTTGGCAGTTGTCACGAGAAAACGTCTTGTTTGATAAAATCCAGATAGTGTGCTGGACCTTTTCTCATTTTAACTTGCACATGTTGGCAATCAAAAGACAGTAACTTAAAGGACAAATCAAGTTTTATTTATATGGCCCAATATTACAAATTTCCCTTAAGAGGCTTTACAATCTGTTCAGCATATGATGAGGCTGATGTTGTTTTTAATTATCAATGCATTCCATGAAAAGACTCAATAACACTTCATTGGAAGGGGCGTGCTTAAGACTGACACGACAGTGTCAGGGGTCAGGGGTCTTTATGACTGTTTATGAATGCTATTAAATGTCAACTTGACAGTCTTATGCAAATCCCTTCAAATAAAGTGTTGCCAAAAACTCTGGCTGCTTGTTGACTCGCCCACTCTGTTTGTGGCTCTCAGCCTCAAGTCCACTGGTTCCTACCTAAGATGTGATCTTTTAAAGCAGTTAGTAATATATAGTTTCATTTTTTTAAAAAAAAGGCTTAGCAGCTTCCTTTTAAGTAGTTGGTTACTGTTACACAACCAGGGAAATGGTGCATATGCTGAGAACTTTTTTCAGTAATGGAAAAAGAAAATATTGCAAAAGTAAAAAAAAAAAACATAAATAGAAGATGGAATTAATAGACAAAACAACGTACACCAACACACAGAGGCAGCCATCAGCACTGCCATCTTCATCACCCACACCAACCCACGTGTTTTTTTTTAATGCATCATTTAAATACAGAGACATTTTAAATTACTTTTTTTTTAACTCTAATTAAATAGTTAAGTCTGTTATTCTGATGGCACACTCTGCTCCACAAAGGGTTCAGCTGTGAGAAGCCATGTGAAAGATGTGTGTTTAGCTCATTGTTGGTTTGTGTACCATTTTGTTTTCTTGACTTTTTTTATGTTTGTTTGTGTATATAATCTGTGCCAATATGTTGCCAGTTAAGTTTTGTAGCAAAGCCACAGTTATTCCAGAGAAATAAAGACTCTTCATTCAGAGATGTCAGTGTACATTCCCGACCATATTTCTCACTGTCTCTTGCTTGTTTGAAAAGATTCAGGGGGTGTATGTACAAAAAACCTGAATTATGACGCTGGTTTGATAAATTGACGGCTTGATAAACTGAGTTTGATAGTAAAATGTCTTAGCTTGGGATTATAAAATATTTAAATTAAAATTGAGTAATCCATTTACTTGTGATCTTTCAGTGTTGAATAATGTATGTGTGGTTTTATTTATTTAATTAAAAATAGCTTTTAGAGTGAAATCGTTTTAATTTGAAAATACATCCCAGGTTTTACCAGCAAAGATGTTAAATATTTGAAGCTCAGTATCTCAGCACTGCAGAAATCTTGACATGTTGCAAACGGCATCAGCTTAAAAATGGTTCAGTGATGTGTTCCAGCTGCTGACGGCTCGTCTGCCTTTGAACAGGTACGTCGGTGAGATCATCTCCGAGGCTGAAGCAGAGATGAGGCAGAATGACGCTTACCTGTTCAGCCTGGATGATAAGGTAAAGTAATCAACGGGATTTTAAAACACTCAAAACACGTTACAAAATGGATGCATGGAGGAACAAATTTTCACTCTGACATGTTTTTTATATTAACTTCTAACATTGACTTCTGTATTTAGAGATTTTCCACATGCAGATTCCTCCTCTCAGCTGTGCACTTGCAGCTTATTTTTCAGCTGAGTCTCTCATTTATTTTCCCTCCCAGCCACAAGATCTGTACTGCATCGATGCCCGTTTCTATGGAAACATCAGCCGCTTCCTCAATCACATGTGCGAGCCCAACTTGTTTGCCTGTCGAGTGTTCACGACGCACCAGGACCTTCGTTTCCCACACATTGCCTTCTTTGCCAGTGAAAACATTGTGGCTGGAGAGGAGCTTGGGTGAGCCTTTTTTTTTATTTCACCATTTTTAGGCGTTGTGTCTTTTTCCTTGTTCATCTTGTCTCGTGTTGCTGAGAATCCTTGTGTGATTGTATCGAGCCTGATAAACGTAAGGCTGATATCAATAGCAATATTTCAGAGTAAACTAATGTAAAAGTAATAATGTATCATAGTGTCAACTATTCAATTAAGTTTCAATAGGATGGAACATTACTAAAGTCTTTTAAGATGTCACATGTATGGTGACATCCCCATTCTATCCTCAAATGATATCACGTTCATTCATTTCATCATCACTGTTGTAACAACAATTGATGTCTCGGAATTGTGTGACATCACCGTTCTATCATCACTTGATGTCACAGAATTGTATGACATCATTCCATCATCATCGTCGTTCTATCATCAATTGATGTCTCAGACTTATGTGACATCGCCATCCTGTCATCAATTGATGTCACAGAATTGTATGACATCATTCCACCATCACCATTCTATCAACAATTGATGTTTTGGAATTGTATGACATCATTTCATCATCACTTTTCTACTGATAATTGATGTCACAGAATTGTGTGACATCACCATTCTATAATGAAATGATGTCACAGAATTGTGTGAGGTGACAATATACAAAATATTCAATTATAAACATACATGTTTGATGCTAGTTTTCCCCTCTCAATGTGATATAATAGCCAGGGCTTAAGTTAATTTAAGAGAACTGACACAAGTAAAAACCAAAGTAATATTGTGCTGACTTGATTATGGGATATAGGTGAAATCATTAAGTTAAGTTTTTTCCCACACTGGGTGTGTCATAAAGACAGATTTTGATCTCGTCCTCCCCTCCCAGATTTGACTACGGCGACCACTTCTGGGAAGTCAAAAGCAAGCTGTTCAGCTGCGAATGCGGCTCTTCCAAGTGCAAGTACTCATCGGCGGCCATGGCGTCGCTGCAGGCCGACAGCACGCCGGAAGACCAGCAGCAGCCCAGCGCGTCACCTGACACCAGCTCTTCCAACAGTCCCTCCAGTCCTTCCTAAAAACCCTCCTCTCACTAAGCTTGACCACATGTACACATGACTGACGGACACACAGGGACACCTGTCTCCATCCTCCTCGAACTTTGAACTTTTATCAGCGAACTTGTACTCTATCTACACTTCTGATTCAATTAATGGACCATCGACCCTTCGTGAGAACCCGTAAAACGTCGAACCAGATGCACAATCAAATCCTGGAAGAACTCACTGCTCCTCTATTCCACCTTGTGTAACATAAACAGCAGGGGGCAGCGGCATCACGCACAGCAAATGTCACAGGGACAATAAAAACCAGTCTTTACATTTCATATATAACTTTAGTGGGAAAGGAGCGCTGCATTTTGTCTTGTCTTTTTTTAAGATTGGTTGATATTGTTCAATGGCTTTTCTTAGAGAGTCATGATCAAGGAATTTCGGGGCTCGGGGATGAGGGTATCGTTGTCTTTTGCAAAGACAACCTCAGCATACAGCTGGGTTTATCTTGTTTGACCTTTGCGGTCATTTATCATCAACCATTCCAGCAAAATTAGCTGATAAATATTGAATTATGTTGCCACTTCATCTTTCTTGCAGTTTTTTGAACAGACATGTCCAACATTTGCCACCATAGTTTAGAAATTAACTGAAATGATGTGAAAGACAAAGAAATGGTGCAAAAACATTGGACTGTTTTTTTTTAATTTTGCTACTCAAGTGAGTATAGATGATCTGATATACAGATGCTGTACCATTCCCCAAATATGAGCTGTTTCTGTTCTGAATAAATTGGCTGATCTTTTTATTAAGCATGCTTGAGGGGATCTTAACGTGTCACATATTTTGCCACAGTTGAAGAATTGATGAAACTGAAATTGAGTTAAAACAAACAAGAAAATGGTGCTGACAAAGGTTTTTACTTTTGTTTTCATTTTTCTTACCGAAGTGAACATAGTTTGTAAAATAAGAGAATGTTTTACGTTTTTTTTTTTGTTTTTTTTTAATGTTTAATTTTAACTCCAGTTTTCTAATTGTAGCTACTGTAGTTAGGCTGTTTTTAATTTCGTCTCATGATTTTTGCCGACAGAAGCCAACCCGTCTTTTTAAATGTTGTTAGTAAAGCAGTGACTGTTGTGCAAAGTCGTGAAAGGTATAAAAGAAAAAAGGTTATAAAAATGCACTTCCATAATGTTCTGTTACATATTTCTGGACCGTGAACCATCTAATTGGTTGTATCTTTTTCAATAAATTTACTACTAATGCATTTATTCTGTTTGTACTCTGCTGTACTTGTTGCGCTGTCTCTTGGAAGGTGAGCCTGTTTGCTACTATGTTCCCCAAACACGTCGTTGAATTGAAACATCGCCTCTTTCTCCAGCCCTGTCATTTTGCCAGATTTTCTTCAGGTCCGGGGAGAGATTACTTTTCAGGTCCTTATCTTGTCAACCACAAACTCATTACTGAAAGATCTTCAAACTGAAGCCTGCAGTCAGTTTGACCCCGCGTGAACCCGAGCAGCAGCTCAGTTTTGACAGACAGGCCCAGGGCCCCGGCGCTGAAATATTTGAGCAGCTGTGGCATCAGAGCCGCTGACACTTCCCACACTCCGTTTGCTTTAATGAGTTTAGACTTTCAAAGCCTCTCGTTTGGTGATTTTTCGAGAGCTGCTGAAGAGCTCGTTTCAAACTGAAAGAAGCTGCAGCTGAACAGTGGTGGAAGAAGTAGCAATACCAAAATAGTTCCAATTACTCCATTACAGCTTCAATTGAAAAGTACACAGGTTTTAGGACTAAAAGTTTTAAGAGGCAAAGCAGGTTTATGTGTACAACACACTTCATATTGAGAACTTTTCACATCCAAGAAATTTAAGAATTAAAAGAGAAATTGAAGACAAAAGTACTTACTGTCAAACATCCTACACACCTATTGTCACACATTGTTTAGTTTCACTTATCTGCCTGATGAGATCTTGTTTCAGGACAATGGAGGCACAAAATGAGTTTGATTGACAGCTCCATCTCTCCACTTGTTAAAGCAGATAAGTGGTATTATTCTGACAGGGTGTTGAGGTGACCTTCCCAGCAGGGGTCCTCCAACCTCACCCCGAGCACAGGTCCAATCAGCAGATCAACCCAGCACCTGTGTGGATGTGCAGAGTCTTTATCATGTGCTCCATGTTAATGTATCAATGGTAACAATCCACAGATTTGTATATAATCTGGAGGTAATGAAATTCTACAGCTAGTAACTGTGAGGTTGCATGATACAGTGGTGATTTCAGCAGACATGCAAAAATGAAAATGTTAACATTCTGCAAGTAAAGTTCACCATCTTAGTTTAAGAAAAATATAGCTGAGGCTGAAAGTCATTAGTGTTTCTTGTATTGGGTCATGAATTGTCTGGCAAACATGAATGTCTGTACCAGAAATTCCTTGCAGTCCATCCAGTTGTTTTTTTGTTTTTTTGTTTTTTTTTGTGATTGTTTCAGTCTAGACAAAGTGATATCAACACAATGACAATGACACATCTAGAAAAACTGAGATTTTAAGCCTGTAATAAATAACAATAATCTTCAGAGGAACTAGTGGAGTCTCCAGCAGTTGGAGAAAAGTACAAGAAATGAAAGCAATAATATTTACCTCCGAAGCTGAGGAAGAGAAAGTCACTGAAAATGGAAATATTCAAGTACAATACCTTCCCACTGTATTTAAATCTGAGTAAACATAATTCATTCCATCCCACCTCTGCACCAAAACTCAACCTCAGAAGAAAACAGTGAAAACATGAATCTATCAGCTGTTGTATTAAACATGTTGTGGATTAGAATTCAAAATGTCCCCTGTAGCACCAATGTGAAAACCCACAGCAGGAAGTGAGTGGCTGTGCGTCTGCAGGCCTTTTTCGGCCTCATAAACCGGCCGATGATTGCTCCCTTCCTGGTTACCAGGGCGGACGGCGAAAAAACAGAGTCCATAATTGAATCAGAGAAATTTCTCCTTGAGGACTGAAGACGGTTGGACTGATAACAGGGTTCTTAACTGGCAGGACAGGAAGCAGCCTTTCCGCATTCCACGGTGGGAGAAACTTTTATTTTGTCTCTGGTGCCCCTGCCCCGGTGCCTGACGGGGGAGCCTCCTGCAGGGACTCATACATGAACTGTGTGAGGGCCAAAGAGCTGATTCATCCCGCTGCTCAGTTGGATTTATCGCAGTAACCCTGGAGAGCAGTAATGAAGAGAACAGTTCCTTTCAACTCCAGATGGGCAGAGAGACGATCGACTGTGGTTTATGGTACGTTCATTCTGGTTCATCGCACTTCTCATCATATTTCTTTATTGTATTAATAAGAATCGAGGTAATGAATCCTGACTGCATGTCTCTTGGTTTACTGGCATCCTAAGACGCTGGTGTCCAAACTGAGGGTCAGGGCCTCCAGTCAAGAGATGAAAAAAAAGTTTCATGGGTCACGGGATGATCAACAGGATAAAAAAGCAGAAAATACTTCTGCAATGCAAAATGATGCATCTTAGTTTTCTTTTACTTTAGAAATATTTTTCAGGCTTTATTCTTTGTGACAGCGAAGAAGTGGGTAAAACAGGTGGAAATTTTTTCATCATTTTGTTGTGTTCAAAGGCTCATTGTCGATGATTTTTCTCATCACAGTTCAGATGGGCATCAGTAAAGCTGTATCTGAGCCGAGAACAGACTATTATTTGTCAGGCTTGTGGGATCTATGTGGGGGTCTTAGCAGTAAAAATGAATTGTGATTATCAAGAGAGATTATATCAACGTTACAAAAGTCATCCTCCGATGGTTTAAGATGATACTCTACTTTCATCATCGTCTGTAAAGGCGGATGTGTTTTCTTGGTTTTACCTGTCCGGGGCCAGCCTGGCCTCTTTCAGACCTTCTTCTTGTCATGGTAGAAAAAGCCCAGCTGTTACCAGTAACATAAATGATGGCTCTGTTCTATTCAGTAAGTGGAGACAGTGAGCCAACATGATCAACACCAGGAGCCTGAAAACGGAAGCAGCTAAATGGAATTCAGCCATTACTCGTTTCATCAATTACACCTGTGCTGTTCCTACTGTGACATGTTGAAATGTTTGAGACCTCTTGCGGTTTGATCCACCACCTGAGGTGAAGTAGCTGCAACCCTTCAGAGCATAATGTTATTGAACAAGCTACACATTGGTGAGAATTATGCTTTATTGGAAACACTTTCACTTTACTTAAAGTTAC
The DNA here is from genome assembly GCA_037975185.1 of Centropyge bicolor. NCBI lineage: Eukaryota > Metazoa > Chordata > Actinopteri > Pomacanthidae > Centropyge > Centropyge bicolor. The sequence continues at coordinate 635,209 of JBBMOC010000048.1, forward strand.
ACTCAAGAACTATCTGAGCTGTTCCCACCTGGAATCATAGGGGACAGGTGGACCCGGTGGACAGGACATTCTCAAATGACAATTAACTCATTTCAGCTTGTTGTTACATACAAATAGCTGTGAGTCTTTGGGGAACAGAGCGCAGCTAACAGCTCACTACAGCAGCTATATTTTGACATACTTGATGAAGATAAGTGTTTCTAACCTCCTGAGCGTAAAAATGGACAGATGTCAGTTGGATCATGCTGCAGGAGTAGATTAAGGTCGTAATTTGTTTCTCCCACCAGCGGTTCGCTCGGCCACGCTGGGCTCCTGGAGGATGCTCACCCTGGGGCCAGAGTACGAGGATACATGGGCTCCGTCACCTGACAAGACTCGGCGTCCCGGCGAGCAGGCGGAGGAGGATCAGGGGCCTGCGGAGGAGACGGACTCCTGCGCTGGAGAAGCGGAGGAGCCGTCATGGCGAGAGGTCGACACATGTACCGCGCAGAAGTATGAGGCCGTTCTACACCTGGACGGTGTGAGCAGAGCAGGAAGGAGAGATGGGGTCTATCAGATCGTCAGGAAGCACCAGCTCCTCAACAGCACGCCGTGGTCCCGGAGGTGAGGCACGAAAACTGTCCTGTAAACACACACAAACAAGATTCATCATCACATATAGCTGGATTATAACCCTCCTTTCCGTCACAGGTGGTGGGTGCAAGGTGACAAACTCAGACAGTGCAGTGATTGATTTTCAAAGAAAATAGGTTTACAGGATCTTGGGGCAGGCAGGGGTTGAAATCAGATGGCAGGAGTCCATCGAGTCCGAAGTAAAGCAAGTTCAGAAACAGGAAGGTCACAGGTGTGTCCAGGGTGGAGCAGGCCAGATAGCTACAGGACTGATGAGGAGTGGGAGCAGGTGGGATTCATTCGTCTCTCTTTGCAGTGTGGACAGTCTGCCTGTGCTGGGATGCCACATGGTGATTTTGATGGTGGTGGGTCGATATCACTCGCCCCTCTTTGTCCAATCAGTAATGAAGCCTCTTGCATTGCAATATTGGTCTATTGATAAATTGGCTGATAATGTTCACAAAAGAACCCCACCTCAATTCTCTTTGATTTTTTCATCAGGGATTTTATGTCAAAGGAAACTTTATTGTTTCGTCAACAGTTGTTTTTCAGCAATATCAGCTCAAGTTTTTATAAATAATAAAGTGGCTGTTTTGCATTCCTTCTGCAGTATGTTTCTGTACCACTAGATGGCTCCTCAGCTGTATCTAGATCATTTGTATTAATAATTTGTCTGCAGATGATGTTAACAGGGAGCTACTGTACATTTGATTCTTGGATGCTAAATTAATAATGAGCAAAAGACTGGATCAATTTATAACTGGCCTCTGGATGTGAGTAAGATAACAACTAGTCTAGTCTGTGGTGCAGACGGTTCATTAGATTGAACATAGGCCAAATAACAAATGCATTCCAATAAGGTTGTGCTGTAGGTGTGTGCAGCAGTCGGACACACTTCACTCATATTCTTGAATAATGGCATCATGGGATTTTTATCCCATACGGTAGCATCTTCAGTCTGAACACCTTCCACCTGGCCAAAAGTATGTGGACTCATACCCTTCATATACCTTTGTGTGCTTATGTCCTAGAGTCCACATACCCTCATAATTTTGATCATGCAGTTTTATGTTAACCAATGACAAAAAAACAAACAAACAATAGCCTATTGTCTCCTTATTGTTAATCTAATAAACAGCCCAATGCAGTATTTCATGAATCTCTGAATATTATCAGGTGGTGACTGAAACTAGATGAAGCTCAAGGTCTGAGCTGTAGTAACAACCACTTGGTTAGGGCTAGAATAAAAAGACAGGAAAGGGGAAACTGCTGAGTAAAAACAGACATGAGCTTTTAGAAGTGACCAAGTAAAAAGTTTGGATATATTTATGATGCATTTTAATTCATTTTATCAAGCCAATTTGAAAAGCATAACCATCATCTCCGGTAAACTCCACGCACAAAACGCTCCCATGAGTAATTAACTCTGACTTAAACAGGCTATTACCCAAATTTATAGTGGTCTCTGAATCCCTGTAGCCACCTTAAACATGGCTTGTTTATTCCCTTCCTATGATAAATAACCAGCTCCTTACATACACAGCAATAGAATAGTTCATTAAAACACACACACACAGCACATAACAACACTGACAGCACGAATGGGCCCGCTAATATAATACAGCTTGCAAAAACCAAGCAGACAAACAAGAAATTAAAACTGAGCCAGAAAGAAGTGAGCAAGCCAACTGCCTGTGGAATAAGACATAAAAAACTTGGAGAACAGAAAATGTGCAGGTTCCTCTGTGATACAGTTCACCAGCCACAGTGACGAGCCTCGCTACCTTCCTCCTGTATTACAGCCACCACAACATGCAGGGATGTCGTGCCACTGTTAAATCATTTAAGGAGACAGATAAGTTGCAAAGATTTGTTCAAACATCAACATTCACAGAGAAGCAGTGCTTAATATCTAGGACTATTCTCCACTACTGAAATGTACCTACAGTGGCCTGTTTAGAGCAAACTTCAGTTCAAGTGCACTCCACTGACACCAAGCCTGGAGAGCAGCCAGCAAAGGTCAGAACACATGCATATTTGTATAAAGCATAGATCTGTCTTGTGTCATCATTTCAGACAACAAGAGAGGAGATAAAACAACTCTGAAGAGCTTCTGGGATAATGATGAGTTTCTGAGACGCACACTGTTTTGTGCAGAGAGAGCGCTGTATATCTTCATGTTGTTTGGCTGGGCCGTCTTTAACAACTCTGAAAAAGACACATTGTTTTATACTGTTTATACTTCATGACTTTGCTAATTTTATGAGCTTCTACACAGGACTTTGAACTGACGACATGTTCCAGACGTCCACTATAGAATAGATATGGGAGACCTCAGCTGTAAAACATAGTGAAACACATTACAATGGATTTTGAACAATGGGTGAAAGCAACTCTACTCCTGTAAAACTCCAAATACGTCTATGTATTTGTTTCTGTTGTCAAAGTTTTGTGAGCACCTCTGAGGTATAACTGACCCCCAGCATCAGTAACGTAACCATATAGGACAACTATGTATATCTGTGAATGACTTGTGGCTAAATCACTGTACTGTAAACACTTATGAACAAGTAAATCTCCTCTATTTAAATCATCTTATAGACACTGAAAGTGATTAAGTATTGATTCATGCACAGCTCATATAACACACATCAGCAAACATTAATGTATTATTGTTTTTATTTTGGTCCAATAACAATGCAGTTTGGTCATTTCCATATTTTGTCACCTTCCGCAAATGTGCAAGTCCAGTTCTAGTGAAAGATTGCCACTCCATTTTTCTGCATATTGGATTTTAACAAGGTCAGAAAACAATTTTTTTCTATATGATTTTGAACAGTCTTGGACATTGCAAGATGTTGAAGGCGCACATCATCTTTTTTTAAGCTGCTTTTTTCTGAACATTTTTTTTTTTGCCTTATTGCTGCTCAAAGAAAAAGGCTGATTAACGCTCCTGATTTGACCCTCAGGCCTTTTCAGAACTTCATTAGTTGTTTTTTTCCTCCCCAGCCTTTTGCAACCAGCCAACAGACGGTGAGCGCGTCTGAACGCTCCAGTCTCTGATTGGCTGGTTCCGGTCACATGCGCTCTTCCTTATTTCACCGAGGACTTGCTTTATAGCCTTCAGCCCCCACACAGGGAGCGATCAAACACACATCACAGGACAGACAGTGCTGCTGGATGGGCTTGTCTTTGTGATTGTTGCAGCTGGAGGAGGAGAAGACGCATTTTCAGGGTTTTAGGTGTTTTTTTCTCCTCCTGCTCATTTGGACTGACACCCTTTCAACTGGTGTTTGGATGCTTTGCTTTTTTTTTTTTTTTTTTTAAATTCCAGCCTGATTTTTCCTCTCATGACATGGACGCGGCAGCTTGAGCCAAGTGAAGCATCTCCCAGCTGAAGTGCTTTAAACTTTTCTCCCCTGAAGATGAATGAATGGAGCGGATCCGGGGAGCGTGGTTTCCACTGAGGCCACCCTGTGTGTTTGTTTCTCTCGGAGCTGTGCTTTGGATGAAGTGTGTGTGTTGTGATGCGTCTCCCCTCCGCTCCCACTGACACCGCTTTGGATTTCCCCTTTCGGATCTGTGCGTTTCCAGGATGGCTCGCTTCGCGGAGGATCTGCCCACCCGCTATGGAGGAGGAGGCGCAGGCGGCGGAGGGAGAGGCGGAGCGGGCGCCGGCAGAGGGGCGCCCCGGGGCGGCAGCGGCGCGCCGGGCGGCCAGAGGGTGTACAAGCAGTCGATGGCCCAGAGAGCCCGCACCATGGCCATCTACAACCCCAACCCCGTCAAGCAGAACTGCTTCACCGTCAACCGCTCCCTCTTCATCTTCCGAGAGGACAACCTGATCAGGAAGTACGCCAAGCGGATCACAGAGTGGCCATATCCTTCCAGAGCAGGGCGCACACATGGCACCAGCAGCCCCAGGCCTCTGCTGCCAATCTGTCAACCTGTGGATTATAATCAGTGCCTTTCTCCTCCTGCACCTGTCCCCCCCTTCCCTCCCCTCTTATCTCCACCCAACATGGCACAGAGATATTGTAGTGAAAAGACTTCACATCCGCCCATTGTGCCGCCTCCTCTGCTCCCAGCTCAATGCACAGCCCGCAGGCGTCCGCGTCCACTGATCACTTCTTTTGTCCAAATGTCAGCAGCAGAGAGTCCACAGGGCGACCCCGGCCTCGGTTCATGATGATCAAACATCGTTATCGATCCACGCAACAAGAAGTCAATACAAAGCTGCGTGCGTAAAAAAAACGCGTGCGTAAAAAGGGCACAGCTGGCACAGCTTCTCCAGCCAGGGTCCTCCTTCAGGGAAAGCTGCAGTTTATATTGGTAGAAAAAAAAACAACCCAGAGAGGTTGAGCTGGTTCAGGGTTGCAGCACCGCCTCGTCGTCTTAGTTAGGAGCCCTCTCCATGGTGCTGAAGGCGCCCACGCTCCTCACTCCACGCTCCACTCTTCCAACGCTGCACAGTCATACCCACTCCACTCAGCCGAATCATGGTCACCCTCCAAATCTTAGTGTGCTTCTCTTTTGAAATCAGTGAAAGATTCTGCCTGGGTAACTTGTTGCAAGATAGGAGAAGTGTCTTGAAATAGTGTTAAATTCACAACAACAGCAAATGAAGACTGAGATTTAATACAAGTTTTCAAACATGTGATTTGTTCTGGCAAGTTAAATAATCTCAGGTCATAAGCATTTCACTTTTTTTGAGGAGTAAAAAATAGTCTCAGCTGTAGATTCAGATAGACACTGCCTCTGCTCACTCAGTCCTTTAAAAGTCAAAAATCTACTCAGGGCTGCAGCAATGTGTTTTCACAATGAAATGGCAAAGACTTGAGCGCCATTCATGCTGTTTAAGTTTTGTTTCGTGATTTGGATTGAAAACCAGTGAGAGCTGTAATCTTCTTACCACATTTTAAGAGGCAAAACAAGATCAAATGAATATGTTTTTGCAGTGAGATGCCTGAGGCTTGTGTAGGGAAACTGACTCAAACAGTAGAATTTAACTTTAATTTCCACCCTTCAAACAGGGAAAATTGATTGGCCATTTAGTTAAGTCTCATCAAATGTACTTAACTATCAATTTGGAACTCTGAATAGTAATTAAATTATTTACTCCAACCAAAATTACCATATCAGTGTTTAGTAAAGGTTGAAGGGTTGTAGAGAAGGAGAAGTTGGCAGCATCCACTGCTGTGCAACATTAAATAGACCAGCAAGTAGTATATTCAAAACACACACAAAGGAGTGTGTGTGTGAGTGTGCGTGTCTGCCTCCGTATGTTCTGCGTGCAGGAGGATGAACTCACGTGTTAGTCAGAAACAAAGAAAGAAGGAAGAACTGCGCTTTCTCTCAGTGTATTTAAGGCCAATCCAAAGCCTATGCACGTGAACTGTGTCAGATAATGGTGCCACTTTAAAAAGAGCACAGTTAGTTTGCATGTAACCACCCGATAACCTCAGTACAAAGAGATCACAACAATGAAGCAGAGACAGTGAATACACCAAATCAATACATGCAGCCCTGTGCTGAGCTGTGCACACTGTGGCACCAGTCCATGGAGGGGGATGCTTACTTTAGTGTGCTGCTTGTTAGCTGGTGATAGCTGAGGAGTCAGGCTGGGAAGAGTTGTGCTTCCAATGTGTGAGTCCAGTCTTTGCTGTGCAGCGTTGTGATGTGAGGCCAGAGGAAAACCTGTTGCCACTTTGTTCACTTTGCAGAGTTAAGATCTCGGTGCAGCCCAGAGTGTATCAGATTACAGTTAGTTACAGGAAGTGATTGAAGGAAGAGGTGCAAGGTGTTTATGTAACGGCTCATGTTCCACATTAAGTTCCAATGGTACCTACACTGCGAAGCCCGAGCTGGTGTGACAAACACAAGAAGACAGCTCCTACTGCTCTACGGATGACAGTGAGACGGTTATCAATTTATGCATACCCTCTATATGTAACTATGAAAAACTGTCAGGAAGCTGAAAGTCACAGCGGAAACGATAAAAGTATCCATTAAACCCATTTGCTTTTAAAATCCACGGCCAGGAAAACAGTGCTCTGGTTGCATAATCGGCATAGTTGGGTGTCTTATGGGTAATAATTCCACATCTTGGCTTTAATGGTCATAAGCTTCCTACTCCCTTGCGATTCATAGGCCCTCAATAGGCCCTGACCTGCGGGCAATGACCCCGTGAAAATGGATTGCAGAATGAGCCAACCATTGAAAATGGTCGGACATGGTCAACCATCTGGAAGGATCATGGGCAAATGTATAGGATGCTTTCTTTCTAGAAAAGCCTTCAACCAGAGCATGATGGGAGGTTTCTGCTTTAGTGGACAGCATGTGTCCAAATGGCATTTTTCATACAGCTAGTGCAGGGTTTGCTTCTCTGTACAAACTGACTACTTGATTGTTTACTCATTGTACATTTATCCTGATTGAAAAAGTAGGTCTTTAACATTCCATAAGAAAATATGATTCATGATTTCTGAAATGAAATGAATGCAACTTCACTTTCAACTTGTTCCTTAACCCTCACACTCCATTTGAGTACATGATCCTGGCTACGATTATCGCCAACTGCATCGTCCTGGCCCTGGAGCAGCATCTACCCGCCAGCGACAAGACGCCCATGTCCGAACGTCTGGTAAGTCGCTTCATTGTTCCCGTCTGTGAGGTCACTTCCTGTTCAGGCAGAATGTTTTCAACAATAAGGTCCCAGCTTTGATTTCCCAACCTTTGTGAGCAGGGTCTCAGAGTTACAAGGGATTGACTCGCGGCAGCTTAATTGCAGCAGCACCTCTCACTCACCAGGCTGCGGGACGCCCTGTGTGTTTGTCCCTGTTTTCCCCCCTCCACCTCCTATCTTGTAAGTCAGCAGAGCCTCTCAGTGAGCTTGGCTTTGATCCCTTGTTCCGGCTCCCCGTTCCCACAGCTGTTCACATATGCACTCAGTTTAAACCAAACATTTGAACTCTGACAGTCACGTTGCACAGATAACTGGTCTCTGAGAGAAACCGGCAGAGGTCAAGTGGCACGTCCCGCCCGGTGCACCAGGGAAAAACACACAAAACAAAACCGAGTAGCACATAGCTTCATGGTTCAACACTTTGCTGTTGGTGTTCTTGAGGGTGTTGTAGCTCAGGGGGGGGGTTGTCTTAAAATAGAGAGGCAGAGAGTTTTGCAAAGAGCAACAGCTCGATGTGGAGAAAGTCAATGAATTCCTTCCATATTCAATCACCTGCCTCCCGTTTTGAATGATCTCTAATACAAATTCGAAGACGTGACAGCGAGGGAAACAAAAAAGCATTGAGCACCTGAGCGAGTGATTGGAGTGGCTACACAAAGGAGAAAACAAGCATCCTCTCCCTGCCTCCTCCACCTCGAGGATGTAATACAACAAGAAGCCTTTTAATTAGAACAAGGGATCAGCTATTATTTATGAAGCTCTGTCAACAGAGTAGGAGGCGTGCTGCAAGTGGAGGCGATGATAGAAGCTTTTCAGTAAAAGTATTTTAGATCCATTCTTTGGCTCTTTAGTGCCTCCATCCTTGGGGATTTCCCCAGCTGTCTCCCACAAGTGTATTCATAATTCAGGAGTGTTTTAGATGTATGTATAATAGATGTTAACACGCCTGCGAGTGCCGACATTCATCCAGGCAGCCCTCCAGCGCTGTCATTACATAAGACGCTCAATTGTTTTGTCTATGAATCTTGTCTGTTTACAGCCCACCAAAATGAATATACTGTATGCTACATTGAAGGCCTGTCATTGTTGTTGAAACGTTGCAGGCTCCTACGGCTTCTCTTATTGGCCAGGAAACAGCTTATCTGCTTCTCAACAACAACAACAACAAACTGTCATTATTCCACCATCACAGCCTTTCGCGCTTGATGTCATGGCGGGGGTTTCTGGACTCAAGCGCATCACACAAATCACTGCTCAAAAAGTCTTTAATGAAAATAAATTAAAGTCTTTAACAAAACTTACAGAAAGACTTGGCGAATAAACACAAGGACGTGAACGAAGCTTGGACATAAAGTGAAACGTGGTTGAGAACATGAAGCATGACGTGACGTGAAAAACAGATGACGATCTGGCAAAACTAAACAGAAAACAACTGACTTAAATAGTGAACAGAGGTGATTAACTTGAACAGAAAACACAGGTGACATGATGAGGTGGGTGTGGCTGGTAATTGACATGATTCTGAGACAGACACTGGACATAGAAATAAGATGGACAGAACAGAAACCAAAACACAGAACTGGAACAGACAGAACTAAACAGTACATATGACAGGACAGGACAGGACAACGACATGACTATACTGAAAAAACTAAGACATGAACAGAAAAATGGCATGATGGAGTGACTAAACTAAGAACAAGAACAGAGTGATGGCCGGCAGGTGCGTGACAGTGAAACAAAGGCAGAACAAAAACAAAGTCTAAACAGAAACCTAAACTCACAACTATGACACTTGATACAGTAACTCTCATGCGACATATCTATAATCAGTGGATGTTCACTGTAGTCAGCCTGTGCTATAGAAAAGGTCACATCTCTTATAGCGCTCAGGCCTGTCACACCGCTTTTACGTGATTATTTATGTTGGAGGCTGGGGGGTCGAGGGGACGCTGACTGTCAGGTTGTAGTATGCTGGGAGCGAGCAAGGGAGAAACATCGAGGGGGAGAGGTTAGTGTAGGCGTGAGATATCCTCTTCTCATGCCCTGCACACTGCCCCGGGCTCTTGCAGATATTAATGGAGGCAAAGGGAAAAAAAAGTGTCATGTCATACGCGGCCTGATCCAGCTGGTGTGGTTAAAGCAAAGCCCAGGGTTAACCTAACCGTAGTGCAAATGATCAAACTGTGACACGCTGTTGATTGTTTGACACTTTTAGGGAACGACGCAGAGTGTCCAAATCGATCATGTCCACTCATGTGTGTTGTGCATATGCTCTGAGTGCCAAAGTGCCCTTTCAAACCGGAAAGTCTTTGTCCTGTTGGGATGATGTTGTGCTTTTGATTTGCCCAAATGTCACACTAGATGTCACACTAATGTTTAGACTTAGACTTTCTTTATTGTCATTACACAATATACACAGCAGTGCAAGTTGGGTAAGGAAATTTCGATACAATGGCTTCCAACAAAGAGTCAGTAACAATAGTGTCAGTCGGTGGAGTAAAAAAATATGTAAAAAAGAGATAAATATATACTATAATATAAATACAGGTGCTATGAGCTATGTATAGACATATGTAAATGAACAAAAGTAATATACAGGTTATTGCACAGAGCAAGTAGCAGCAAGTTGAATTATTGCACTAAGTAGTTGTATTGGATGTAAAAGTGAATATAGATATCTAGAATAAATACACAGAAAATATTGCACATAACAGAAACAGTTGAGAAATGGTGAACAATGACAGCTGTTTTCCTTGAAAATTTAAAGTTAAGATTGTAGGTTTAATTTAAATATTGAAATTAAGAAGTAATTGTCTGTAAACCCAAGAGTATTGTCCATAAGCAATACCTAATGTAAACGAATGTTGCACGTGGCCTGTTCAAGTGTGCCCTAATTCAAATTATTCCCGGCTTCATTTTTGTCTTAATGCCACACCAGAGGGGAACCAGAGCAGCCCAAGTGTCTTTGTTGTTGGTCACAATGTTGACCCTTTTGTTCAGTCCAGATGCCCCTGTGGTTGGCCCAACTGCTATCACACCACAACACACCAAAGGGGGCACTTGAACGACCCAAGTACCTCTCTGGTTGGCCCAAGTGTCCTCAAGTCAGCCCAAACACCCTTGTCTTTTGTCCTTGTGCTGATTGGATCTACAGGCCCCCAACTGACTTCCATGTTTTGCCCAAATGTCAAATTGGTCCAACTTCCAATCCAAGTGGCCCAAATTCCCCTCTAGTGTCCAATAATGCCCAAAAGGTCCACACTTCCATGTGTTATATTGTTCTTATATCACGGAAGAAAGGTGCAAGTGCCTTTGTGGTTGCCCCATGTGACCCACAGGTCAGCCCACCTGTTTTTTTGCCCTTCTGGTTAGTCCAAGTACCCCTCTGCTTCAGCTCAGTAGCCATTGCTTTGGCCCACATGTCTCTGTGGCTGGCCCAAGCACCCTCCTGGTCGACTCAAGCAGCACTCTGGTCGGCTTGTGTCGCCCAGCGGTCAGTCAGAGAGCCCCTCGTCTCCATCAAAGAGCCCATTTGCACGGCCCCAGCCCCACTTATGGAGCACAAATTAAAACCTAACCCCTACCTAAATATCTGGCCCCCTCTTCATTCTGTCCCCTTTACATCATGTCCACAGTGACATTTCACAGTCATCATGATACAGTTTCCCCTTCTATCAATTTGAAGTTAATAGTAAATTTTCTGTGTTGGAATGCATTAAATAAGCCTTCCTGGGGCTCCATTGATTTACCAGTGCCGCTAAGATCATGCTGTGTGTGTGAATATTTGTTTTCACAGTATTTACTCTCTTTTCACCCAAAGAAGAGGCCTCCGCTTCCTGCGCTTCTGTTTACGCTGGTGCAAGAAGTGAAAGGAGCCATCTTTCTTTCTCTCCTTTACTTACCCCCCCCTTCTCTTTCACTCAACGCTTCATTAAGCACTCTCTTACCTCTAACAAAAAGATCCTCCGCTGTCACTCTCATCCTCTCTCCGATTCTCCCTGTCTTTCTGTAGGACGACACAGAGCCCTACTTTATTGGAATATTCTGTTTCGAGGCCGCCATTAAGATCATCGCCCTGGGCTTCGCGTTTCACAAAGGCTCCTACCTCCGCAACGGCTGGAATGTAATGGACTTCGTGGTCGTCCTCACGGGGTGAGTCCCTCGCCCGCTGGGTGTCAGCTGAGAGATGGAAGTCATCAGCGAGAGAGTGGTTTCTTTTGTGTGTATCTGTGAGCGCCTTGAGAGAGAGTGTAGTGGAATCACCTTCTTCCAGTTAGAGCATCTGCCTACAAGCGTCTATAAGTTATTCAACAAGTTGCACAAGCCTGTAAAAAGATGTGAAAAGAGTCACATTTGTTGCTTTGGCTTTTCAGTTCATGTCCTTGATTTTAACACTGTAGCTGAAACACTCTATGTGGACACACTGTCGACACACTTTGTGGCTTCCTGCTTTATGTCAGCACTTTGGGGACTGCCCTTTACTGTTTCAAAATGATGGCTTCACCTCATTAAAAAAAAAAAAGTTGGATCCATCCAGTTTGATGTTGTAGGACTTGACTTGAACAATCAGATTTAGGTGTTCAGGTTTCCATATGCTTTTGGCGACTCAGTGCAATTTGGTTGATGATAAATGAGATTCAATTGAGATTCATTCACATTAACCAGCTTGAAATCCTTACCACCTGAGCGTCGGCAGGGCAAATGAAAAGAACAATAAATACATCTTTTTGTTATTGATATATATGTTTCAGAAATGGCCACATGACATTATGTTATATACAAATTATTAAGCTAAGTGGACTTTTGTGACAGATGCTTTTGTAGAAAGTTTTTTTTTGTCTTCTTTTCGGGCAGCTCTTAGTGGGGCTCGGACATGAGTGGCTGCCTGGCAGGGGAGCTGTCAGACTCTGGGGCTTTGGAGACATGTAATGGCCTGTGTTTCTTATTATCAGAAAGGAGTCAATGACAGAGCAATGGTCAGGTCAATAGTTCTGAGTAATTACTGCTGGGATTTCAACTTAGGCAGCACTGAAGCTTTGTCGTGGTGCCCCTTCTCTGCTTTTAACCATCGATGGCAACCAGAAGGTTGTCAGCATAAAGTTGGAAGAGGAGGGATAATAATATGTCTCTAAATTGGTGTTTGTTTTGCTTTTTGGATGCAAGATATTTTTTGAAGTGTGAGTTTTCATGTGCTTCATTTGTTGATCGTGCAAACTTTCAGTTCCTCCACTTCATGGCTGCCTCCTCAAACTCTGACTGCAGAATTTATGTGTCCTCTACTCCCGGCTTCAGTGCAAGAGTCCTTATTTTTCAATTTCCTTATTTTTTCAAAGAGGCGGGAATCATGCTCATCAAGTGCCAAAGTGAGCTATGATTTAATGACAAATTGTCTCTGTCCATATTTGACACATCATTTTTTGCTTATTATCCCACCCAAAAGCACTCTGGGAATCTAAAATATTATGGGCACCTGAGTAGCATGACATCATCACACCTGATGGGACACTTACGTAAAGACCTGATTTGCTTAGTAAATTTGCAACCTATTGTGCATATTGGTCCCATTGTGTATGCAGAGGAAGTAGTCCTTTCAAGTTTTTCAAAAGTTCAAAGAGGGGCTTCCACCATCTCATAAGGTTCCTCAGCAATACTTGGAAAGCTGCATGTTGATCAGCTCACTTACTCCCACTGATTGATGAAGCATTTGATTCTGAGATAAAAGTAGCAGCACAACACTGGAAAAGCAGTCTTTCAATCCACTCATAATAACACTGCCTGAAAAACAGTCATACAAGTTAGAACCAGTTTCAAGTTCACCTGATGCTCATAAATGCGTCTTTGCTTTGTTAAGTTTATGAGAGAGATATTGTCCTGAATTTGTGCTTTATAAGGCCCAGATTGGGTTTGTGCTGTACAAAATGTCTACTTCATGAAGTCAATAAACCAAATGAATCAAAGTGGATATTGAATGAGGAGCAGAATAATTGCGGAGAAGCAGCGACCATGAGTGTTTGAGGTCATGAGACAGACAACAGACGAATCCAAATGAAGAGAATTAAGAGAGCAGAAAAGGATAAATTGCCAAATTTATTTTTGACTCCTTTGTAGCAAAAGCATTTGAATTTTAAATGACACTTCATGCATTTTATGCCAACACTCAGAAAGCTGCTGTTCAGAATTAAAACCTTTCTTCTCCTGTTTCCAGCCACAGCCAGCACATTAACAGCTGAGAGATGCCTCTTCTTTTTCTTTCACACGGCACATAAGTGGGAAGATTGTGTTTGGAGCTGTGATCGGATTTAATGTTCCCCTGCAATACCTACACAGCGGAAGAACTCATGTGTGTTGGAAGATGAAGGGAGGCGTTCTTTAAATGTAAGACTGAGATCACACAGTGGCACGTTGCTCCGAGCAAAACACTCGAATTCCACTATCTTCATGTAGAGACGCCAGCTGCTTTCAGCGCCGTGTGATCCGCCGTGTGCATCAATCACAACACAGCAGTGGTGCTTAGCATTTTTGCTTTGGATTCTGGTTACTTTATGAGGTATAAAGCAGAAGCTTACTCACGCTTAAAAAGCACAAACAAGTTCTGATTCATCCAAAGTTATTGGGAGAAAACAAGCTTATGGAAGCAGATAATGATGAAGGTATATGTCAAGATTTAATTGTTTACAGGATGTCTTGCATTTAAAATCAGCTTTTTTTAAGTTGTTCTTCTCTTCAAGGACCAAAGCTGGAGAAATAGCTCTTCAGTTTTGGCTAACCATTGCTGACACAGCTGGATACAAATTACCCATTATGTTGTGTATGTGTGTGTCTCTGTTTGGTTGCCAAGCAACCAGAGTAGATAATGTGCCTCGGCGTGATCGGGGGTTTCTGTGTGTGTGTGTGTATGTGTGTGACGCTCTGTTTGCTTTGTGCTCGACATGCTCCTGCAGGATCAAGGGGGCTGT